>CAKNYM010044081.1:18687-69589 GCA_932195095.1 Andricus curvator
GATAGGAATTCATTCCGAATCATTCCGAATTATTCCGAAATCTGTATCCGAACCAACCCGAATCAATCCGAACCAATCCGAAAAAGTTCTACATTTAGTTCGATCCAAATCGGTTAAAAATTAATCCGACTCAATCCGGTTCAATCCGAACCATATTTACAATCCAAATCAATCCGAATCAATCCGTACTCGGATTGATATATACTGAATTTTCAATACGCATGAATCCGAGTTCGGATTGAATTGGATTCATTCAGATTGAAAATCGGTTTAGGTCAATCCGAATTCGGATTCATTCGCATTGAAAATTTCGTTCGATCCAAATCGGTTAAAAATTAATCCGACTCAATCTGGTTCAATCCGAACTTCCCATCCGAATAAGTCCGAACCAAATTTTCAATGTGAATGAATCCGAACTCGGATTGACCTAAACCGATTTTCAATCCGAATGAATTCAATTCAATCTGAATGAATCCAATTCAATCCGAATGAATCCAATTCAATCCGAACTCGGATTCATTCGTATTGAAAATTCAGTATATATCAATCCGAGTACGGATTGATTCGTATTCATTTGGATTGAAAATTTGTTTCGGATTGGAAGTTCGGATTGAACCAGATTGAGTCGGATTAATTTTCAACCGATTTGGATCGAACGAAATTGAGAACTTTTTTCGGAGTGGTTCAGATAGATTCCGATTGGTTCGAATACAGATTTCGGAATAATTCTGATTGTTTCAGAATGATTCGGAATGAATTCCTATCCGAAACTTTCGCCAGGGTATTTATTTGTTAAAAGAACACAAATGAAATATTTTGATCAAAGAAATTTTTTTAGAGTTCAATGTATTTTTAAAAATTATTTAAAAAATTTAAAATAACAGTATTTGAAAAAAATTTCTCAATGCAAGTTTTTGTAAAATGGGCATAGTAGTTTTTTTTTAAATCATTGCTCTTATAATAAAAATATTGTTCTTGTAGTGTTCTTTCGCATTCAGAAATATTTTTTTTCAATTACTGTTATTTCTAATTCCAACAATAATTTAAAAAATACACTGAACATAAAAAAAAAAATTTTTTATTGAAATATTTCATTGGGACCATTGAAAAATTCCGAAAAATAAAATTCCCGACACTGTAAAATTCCCGAATTATAAAATATACGAACTAGAAAATTTCCCGAATACAAAAAATGTTATTCATAAAATTAATTAAATTATATTACTATGAAATTTTTGTCATTTATGAAAAAAATTGCGATTGCTTATGTTCGGGAATTTTCTTGTCAAGTTATTTTATAATTCGGCAATTTTCTGTCGGGAATTTTCAATGCAAGTTTTTTTTAAATCGGCATAGTAGTTTTTTCTTAGATTATTACTTTTGTAATAAAAATCTCGTTCTTGTATTGTTCTTTCGCATTCAGAAATATATTTTTTCAATTATTGTTATTTCTAATTCAAACAATAATTTAAAAAAATACATTTAATATAAAAAATTTTTTTGATCGAAATATTTCATTGGGACGACCGAAAAATCCCGAGAAATAAAATTTCCGACACTGTAAAATTCCCGAGTTGATAAATTCCCAAATAATAAAATTCCTGAAAGAAAATTGCAGAATTATAAAATATCTGAACTAGAAAATTCCCCAATTTAAACAATTTGAAAATATTTCATTCATAAAATTAATTCAATTATTATACAATTGAAATTATATTACAATTAATTTTTTTTATATATGAAAACAAAATTGTGATTGCTTATATTTGGGATTTTTCAAATTTGGTAATATTATAAACTGTTAGGGAATTTCATTATTCGGGAATTTTATTATTCGGGAATATTTTTATTCGGGAATATTATTATTCTGGAATATTCCAATTCGGGAATTTTATTATTTGGAAATTTTACAGTGTCAGCAATTTTATTTTCCGAGACTTTCAGTCGTCCCATTTCATTATTGCATTTTTAATAATTTTTTTTCGAGAAATTGCCCTATTTTTAAGATATTTCGTCTATTTTTTTCATACTCAGGGACTTTCTTAACGATTACTTCAAAAAATACTTCTTTGGAAAATAAATGTACCCTTGGGTGCCCAGACAAATCCCGATTTTTGAATTGTCTAAAATCTTGAACCAAAAAATTTTCCCTCTTGGTGAGAATGTTATTCTGCATTTTTTCAGATTAGAAAAAAATATTTAGAGATCGCGTTGTTTCAATGGCTGATATGCGAATTTCATGAGTTAATAATTTTTATTTTTTTACAATCTTAAATTTTTCATAAAAACTGAAGCTATTACTTCTTGACAAAGATGTGAAATTTCTCCCGAATTTTTAGCGTGATTTGTTTTTTTTAATAAAAGTTATCTCAAGTTCAAATATGATAATTGTTAAAAATGATTTAGAAAATCAAGGAAAATATTCCCATTAAAAAAATTTCAGGGTAAAACTTTTTACTTAACAATAGTTCATTTATTTCAGTTTCTTTATTTTATTTCTTGAAAGATTCTTTAAAAATTTCTTCAGTAATTTTTTATTTAAAAAAAAAAAAATATATATATATATATATATAGGAATTATACAATTGTTATTCTTGTAAACAATATTTTTTTAGTTTATTTGCTTCATTTCTTGAAAGATTCTCTATAAATATCATTGGTATATTTTTATTTAAAAAAATTTATTTAGGGATTACTATCTTTCCCTAAAGAGAAAGCCAACAATTCTAAATAACTATTGTTAAATAAACAATTTTAATCTGAAATATTTTTTTCTGAAGTTCGTTTTCTGCTACGTTCCAAAAAACTACTTACAAGTAATAATGAGAATATTTCCCTGGATTTTATAAATTATTTTTAACAATGATAATTTTTGAGCTTGATATGGCTTTAGTACATCCTTAATTAATAATAATTCAATATGCCATAAGCCATGATTAAAATAATTAATTCAGTATATCATAAATTTGTTAAATTAAAATTGTTTTTATATCATTGAAGAAGATATCAAAAATCGTTGGTAGTCATTATCGTAATTGTTTTTCAATAAAAAATTGTAATGTATTGGATAAATTGGTTCAATTATCTTTCAGGTATTTGAATATATTGATATGCATTGCTCATTAACCAAAATTTAATTTTTTCAATTTAATCCCTTACTACTGTCCAGATTTGAGCTATATTATTGATATAAAAAACTGTAATTGTAGTAAAAATAATTAGTTGAATTGACTTTTCCTTGATATATAGCAATCTTGTTTTGCATTATTTAAAAAAAAATTATTTCTTAATATAATATTTTTTAAATTTCCGATTTTTAAAGATTTAAAAAATTGTATCATTTAAAATTGGAAAATATTTAATTGGAAAATTTCAAGAATAATTAATAATTCTAAATTAAGTGTTGAAAATTATTCAAATAGAAATTAAAAAGTTGAAAATTTGTTTCTCATTTTCACCTTTTCAATTGTTACAATTGTAGAGTTCTCAATTTGCATGTTGAACGCTAAATTTTTAATTTTTTCCTTTCATAAGTTTTAAATTTACAATAAAACTGAAAGTGATTGAATTTTGGAAATCATAATTAACTATTTTAAATTTTTAAACGATTTAAATTTACCTAAAATAATTAAAAATTTTAAGTGTTTGAGTACAAAAACGTTTTAATATCACAATTCTTAGCGACTAATTTTTTTTTTCAGTTTTAAGAGAAGTGCGGATTTGTTTAATTTTCAACGATTCGTAATAGAAATTTTTTTTTATGTTTTCCAACTAAAATTAATTTTAATTTTGAACTTTTTCCAGAATAATTCAATTTGAAAGGTTTGTAATTGAAAAATTTTCCATTTTGAACGGTTGAAAGTGACGCTGAATATATTTTTTGATCTTAGGAAAAATGTTCTAATCAATTTTAATGTTGAATTATAGTTTTTTATGTAATAACAATTTAAAATTCCAGAAGTTCTGAAGCTTAGACTTTGAAACATTTAATTCAGTTTTCAATTTCAAATTGTCGAATTTTAATCGCTTTTTAATGTAAAATTATTTAAATTCAAAAGTTTTCGATTTAAAATTATTCAATTTTGAACGTATTTAATTAGAAGTAATGAAATTTCAATTCCTTTGAAATTGTATTCTGAAATTTTTCAATTTTGAGAGCTTTGGATTTGAAATTAAAAAATTTTAAATTATTGAATCTTAAACGCTTTTATTTAGAAATTATACAAATTTAATTTCTTCTCATTGGATTTCAAATATTGTCTTTCTTTCAAAATGTTACCTAATCTAAAATTTTTTAATTTTAAACGCCTTCAATCCCAAATGATTAATTATTTTTTCAAAATTTTTCAAACCTAATATTAAAAAATTCGTTTAATACTGGATTCTTAAATTGATCATACTAAAATTTGTTTCGTTTCAAAATTATTAATTATTTTTTTCAACAATTTTTTAAAATTAATATTTGAAAATTTGTCTGATAATGGATTCTTAAATCGTCGAAACTTTCAAATTTTAACGTTAGGAAATAAAAATTCAGAAACGTTAGTTATCAGTTAATATTACATTATAAAATAGAAAATACATTGAACTTGTTTCTAATGAATTTGTCCAATTTTGCAAATTTTAATCTAAAATTTCTCAATTTTGAGAGCCTCCGATTTTCATTTTTTAAATATCAAATTATTCAATTTGAAACGCTTTTATTTAGAAGTTATACAAATTCAATTCCATTTTATTCCATTTTGAATGTTGTCCTTTTTCAAAATTTCACCTGATCTAAAATTGTTTAATTTCAAATGCTTTCAATTCTAAATGACTAATTATTTTTTAAACAATTTTTTGAACTTTGTTTAATAATTGATTCTTAAATTGTTTATGCTTTTACTTTTTTGGATATGAAAATTCAGAAACGATACTTAATAGTTAATATTAGTTAATATTATATATTAAAAGAAGAAATACATTGATAAAATTCAATTTATAGATTCTTAATTCAAAATTGTACAGTCTTGAACGCTTTTATTTAGAAATTAAACAAATTACAATTCCATATTATTGGATTTTAAATATTGTCTTTTTTTCAAAATTTTACCTGATCTAAAATTGTTTGATTTCAAATGCTTTCAATTCTAAATGACTAGTTATTCTTTTAACAATTTTTTGAACATTGTTTAATAATTGATTCTTGAATTGTTTATACTTTTAATTTTAGGATATAAAATTTCAGAAACGCTAGTTAATAGTTAATATTAGTTAATAGTTAATATTAGTTAATATTATATATTAAAAGAAAAAATACATTGATAAAATTTAATTTCTAGATTCTTAAATTTAAAATTGTACAATTTTGAACGTTTTTATTTAGAAATTAAATAAATTCAATTTCATTTTATTGGATTTTAAATATTGTCCTTTTTTCAAAATTTCACCGGATCTAAAATTGTTTAATTTCAAATGCTTTCAATTCCAAATGACTAGTTATTTTTTTAACATTTTTTTGAACTTTGTTTAATAATTGATTCTTAAATTGTTTATACTTTTAATTTTAGGGTATAAAATTTCAGAAACGCTAGTTAATAGTTAATATTATATATTAAAAGAAAAAATACATTGATCAAATTTAATTTGTAGATTCTTAAATTTAAAATTGTACAATTTTGAACGCTTTTATTTAGAAATCAAACAAATTCAATTCCGTTTTATTGGATTTTAAATATTGTCATTTTTTCAAAATTTCACCTTTACTAAAATTGTTTAATTTCAAACGCTTCGAATTCAAAACAATTAATTATTTTTTCAAAAAATTTTTAAACCTTATCTGTGAGAAGTTGTAGGCTCCGGAAGCTACGATCATGGTTCTTTAAAAGCAACCAATCCCGACGCAACTGGAACGTGTACGTCATCCGCTTCTGCTCCTTCTGTCCTAGAAGGTAAGCAAGAGCGGGAAATTTACGCGAGAAAACATCGGGCAACACTGTTCCTTGGAGTCAGGTCTCTAGCCGCGGATGATCTTACGCGGCAGACGGGACAGTTGGAGATGAAGTTTCACCTCTGGATACTTTTTTAGAGCTACCAATTTAAACCTTATTATTATTATTATTATTATTATTATTATTATTATTATTCTTATTATTATTATTATTATACCATCAAGTCAGATCCCTTTCAGGGTAAGCGTAGGGAATTCATAGGAAGAGTGGGAAGCGTTGTAAGTGGGGGTATAGGGTTTTAGATTAATCTAAAAGTCGCTGATCAATCTCTCTAGCAATCATCCCAGGCGAAGAGCTTCACAAAGTCATCAGTATTTAAAAATTTGTTCAATGATGAATTCTTAAATTGTTCATACTTTTAACGTTAGGCAATAAAAATTCAGAAACGTTAGTTAACAGTAAATTTTAGTTAATATTATATTGTCAAAAAAATACCTTGGCAGTCCTTTGTACACAAATCAGGTTGATGATTGTGACTTGTTGCATCACAAATTGCAGAACATGGCCGACATTGTAAATCGAAAGGTGAACAATATTCCGTCGTAGAACATTTTTGTTGTCCGCATTTCAACCCATCAGGATTCAGTGTCGCAAAAGTGGAAGAGATTACGAAAACTCCACAAATTATCAATAATGAAAACGACATTATTGATCCACAATATTTGAAAAAATTGGACTTTTTAATTTTTAAAATTTTAGCTTTTAACTATACTCGAATGGGATATCCTCGGGTGGGTCCATGGTCATCGAGGCTTTTCTGAAAAGAAATTTTTTTATTAAAATACAATAAAAAATATTTCAACATTTTCGAAAATTTTCGAAATGACAAGGGATTTCAAGGGGCTTTATCAGATTTTAAAAATATGTTAATAATCTTCACTTATAATTATTTGTCTGAAAAAGGTTTTCTCTAACAAAAAAAAAAAATGTTTCAACAATTTCAGCCATAGAAAAATGTACTTCCAAAATAGGAAACAGCAAAAATATATAAAAATATATAAAATAATTTTTTTTCGTACCTTTTAAAATCTTTTAATCAAAAATAATCTTTTTTATCTGAAATTACATACTCAGTAATTTTATTTTGATTCTTAAAATCATGTAAAAACTATTTTTTTAGACATCTGCTTTTTGGCATGACAACTATCTCAATATTTTAGAAGCTTCTCCAAAGAAATTATGACATTGTGATGAAAGGAGGGAGAAAGTTGTTCAAAAATCTATTACTATTAACAATAAAAATAAAATATTTGTGACTTTCCAAAGATTTTTTAATAATTTGAGCCAAAATTTAGAAATAGCTACATTTTTTGATGAAAAATTAATTTTTAAACAAAAAAAAACGAATTTGTAACAAAATAGTTAAATTTGAAAAATAATAGTTCAATTTTTAACCAACTAGTCAAAAAGACAAATTTAAAAAAAAACGGTTTAGTTTTCAACTTTTTTATTGAAAATTTATATTTTCGGGTTGAAAATTCAACTGTTTTGTAAAAAATGTGTCTTTTTGGCTTGAAAATTCAACAATTTGGTAGAAAATTAAAGTATTTTGTTGAAAATTAACTTTTTTGCTGAAAATTCACATTTTTGGTTGAAAATTCAACTACTTTGTTATAAAATTAAACTATTCAGTTAAAAATAAACTATTTATTTGAAAATTCAACTATTTTGTTGCAAATTCGTTTATTTGTTTGTTTATAAATGAATTATTTTATCTGAAAATGTACCTATTCCATTTTTTTATTTTTACGATGAACATTCAATACTTTGGTTGAAAATTTAACTGTTTTTGGGTAAAGTTTAATCTTTTTTGTTTGAAAATTCAACAATATGATGAAAATTAAATATTTTGCTGAAAATTCATATTTTCGGTTGAAAATTGAACTACTTTATTAGAAAATTAAATTACTTGGTTGAAAATTAAACTCTTGATTCAAAAATTCACCTATTTTGTTGTAAATTCGTTATTTTTTTGCTTAAAAATTAATTATTTTATCTGAAAATGTAGCTATTCTATTTTTAGTTGAACATGTTTCCTTTGTACGATGAATACTCAATACTTTTGTTGAAAATTTAACTGTTTTTGGGTAAAGTTAAATCTTTTTTGTTTGAAAATTCAACAATATGGTAAAAATTGAATTTTTTGCTGAAAATTTATATTTTTGGTTGAAAATTCAACTACTTTGTTATAAAATCAAACTATTTGGTTAAAAATTAAACTATTGAATTTATATATATAAAGATTTTCGCTAATCGCGAATAGCGACTGAAAAATATTTTTTGGTTCAAAATTCAACTAATTAGTTGAAAATGAAAATACTTTGTTATAAATTAATTTTTTTGGTTGATGATTCGTCATTTTAGTTACAAAATCTTTTTTTTCAATTAAAATTGAACTATTATGTTAACATTTTTTTAAAATTATTTTTAAACTGGAAATTTAACTATTCCATGTTTAAAAATGTTTGTATTTTTTGAAACTTTTCCTTTGTGGCAGAATATTAATCTTCTTGGTGACTAATTCACCTTTTTGGTTGAAAATTCAAAAATTATTCTTTTTTGGTCGAATATTAATCTTTTTGGTTAAAATTTCATTTCTTCGGCTGGAAATAATTTTTTTTTCATTAAAAATTAATTTTTTAAACTAGTAATTTAACTGCATTTTTTGTCGACATTTTGTTTGATAGACATTTAATCTTTTTGGTAGAAAATTAATTTATTGATTTAAAATTGAAATATTCCGTTAAAAAAAAATTTTATTTGCTTGAAAACTTATTTATCGAACTGAAAATTCAACTATTTGGTTAAAAAAAATTTGTATTGAAGTTGCATCATTCTAGTTAAAATTAGATCTTATATTTTTGCTAGAAAATTGAACTTTTTCAGTTGAAATTTCAATTATTTTGGTAAAAAAATGCATATTTTTGGGTTTAAATTAAAATTTTGTTTGTTCAAAAATGTGCCTTCGTGACAAAAACTCAACATTTTGGATAAGATTTTTTTCTTTATTGATTGAAAAATCTTTTTTGGTTGAAAATTCAACTCTTTTGTTGAAAATTTGTATTTTTTTTAATTGAGTTTTTTAAATTATTTAAATTTAACTATTTTTCTTGAGAAATCCTTTTTTCTTGTTTCAAAATTAATTATTTTAGCTGAAAATGTAATAATAAAACTTCACATGATTAAATCTTAAATTTTTGTCAGTTCTATTATGCATACATATGTGACATTCTTTTCTCACTGTCCTTCAATCAATGGATATAGTGATTGGCCACCTTTGGCGATGATTGGCCACTCCAAATTGATCATATATATTAAGAAATATTGACAATTAAAATTTATAATAAATAGCGTAGAGTGCGTTGAGAATAATCTTGCACTTTTTACTAATAGTTTAAATTTGTGAATATTCCTTAATTACGTATATTTAAAACAAATGGCCAATAGTTGGGGGGGGGGCAACAATTGTACCCTATTTATTAGAAAAACATTATACCAATATTAAAATAGAAATTTTAAATTAGATTAAAATCAAATTCAAAATCCCATTTAACGTCCAATACTCAAGTTAATGTATAGAATTCCTGAAAATAAAACAAGAATCCAAGGATCAAATTTGAACAACCACCAAAAAATGCTCTTATTGCAAATCCTAAAAACAAAAAAATTTGTTTCTTTGGACAAAAATAAAAAAGAGGAAAGAAAAATGAGAAGGCAAACAACCAAATCCCCTTCCTTCTCTTTTTTATTTCTTTCGTCTTTTTTAATTTTATTATTATCAAATCACAATATGAAAGCATTTATAATATTTATCAATGTTTCGGTGCTCATACAGCACCCTTATCAAGGTAAGAAAAAATTAGAACAGGTGGGAAACGCGACGAAACAACGACGCTATCTCCTCGATACCTGAGATCTAAGTGCGGGTAAAAAGACAAATCCGTTATAAACACATAAGAAATAAGAGAAAGTCAAAATTCATGATAACCAATTGCTAAATGTAATTAATCATACTAGAATAACTTTTGTTTAATTTATCCAAATCAGTTTACAAATTAAAAGACAGCTTAATTGTTTTTGATATAAAGCATTTCCATGAATTCTCTCTTTCTCTCACTACTTTCACTCTGTAAAATTTCAACATTATCCCAGTCAAACTCATGGTCAACATCAACAAACCCTTTTGTATGTCTAGCAAGAACACTCTTATAACAACGTCCCAAACGAACATCACTTTTGTGTTCCTTCATCCTAGTGTTAAGAAGAATCCAAAGGATGTTCACAAAAAGTTATTCTTGAATCCATTTTAAATGGTATACGGAAAATAGTATGAATATTAAATTTTTTCAACATAAATTCAATAGTTTTCGAAATTTGACCAAAAAACGGGAGAACAAAAGTATTAAAAGAAAAACATTCTCTCAATTCCTTCTGATTATCTGTAGATAAAATGTTATTTTGTTTGTTTTTGATTTGTTGAATTCTAATTGTGATATGTTTCTCAATTAACTTTTGTGGATAATGATTAAGAAAAAGGATATTCCCAACAATATTCAAATTCTTTTTGTGAAATGAAATGTGGGATAAACCTAGAGCTCTGTCAACTAAGTTTTTGATTACTGCAATTTTGTTTTGAAAAGGATGAGCCGAAAGGAAATTTAAAATTCTACCTGAATATGTACTTTTCCTATAACAATTGGTAATAATATTACCATCCTGACCTTTAATTACTTCTATGTCCAAAAAACTGATTTTATTATTTTTTTCTATTTCATGGGTAAATTGAAGTTTTGGATAAAAACTGTTAAAAGCATTGATAACTGCCTGCAACTTTGCTAGAGGAACACATAATAAGGTTTCATCAAAATACCGAAAGTAAAAGGGCAAAACAAAGTCTAGCTTCTTGAAAGCAAAGACCTCCAAATCTTCCATAACTATTTCAGCTTAAATCGGAGAAATGACTGAACCTATAGGAGTACCAAACTTATGCCTATAAAAAGATCCATTGAATTAAAAATAAGTTGAGTTCAAAATAAAAAATATCCCTTTAAAAAAATCTTTTTGACTTAATCGAATACGTGTCTTTATATTGTCCCATCTATTTAAAATTGCCTGTTTAACTAATTCAAGGGGTATACTCGGAAACATTGCAACAACATCCAAAGAAATCATTACATGATCATCAGGAACAGTTTTTTGAATAATAATTTTTTGGAATTCCCAGCTATTTTTAATATTGTATTTTAAAGTTGTAATGGAGTGTTTATGTATCAAATTAAAGTTTTGTTCTGAAAATTTCGTGACAGTGTTAATAGTTGAAATAACTATGCTCAAAGGATAGCCATCTTTATGAATCTTTCTCAAACCATAACATCTGGCAAGAACTGTGTCTTCGGTATTTATATCATTCCATCTTATATCTTTTCCTAAAAGTCCTTTCTTTTTACAATTGTCTAGAATCTTGAAAGTGTCTCTTCTTAATTGCTTTAACGGATTGTCATTCAATAAATCAAAGTTATCACGATTGGAAAGTAAATCCTCCATATTCCTAACATAATCTGATTTCTTCATACAAACTGTAATATTGTCTTTATCAGCATTCATGCAAATTATATCAGGGTTGGTTTTAAGGACATCTTTTGTTATCCTGAAACCTTCAGAAATTTTACGATCAATACTACTAATGTGCAAACAATTTTTATCAACAAAGCTCTTTGACAAGTGTAAAACCTTGTTTCGAAAATCCTGCTGATCTAATATTATACAATATATATAATATTATATATATTATATATATATTATACATATTATATATATATATATTATATATATTATATAATATACAAAGTTCCAATATTAGATCAGCAGGATTTCCGAAACAAGGTTTTACACTTGTCAAAGAGCTTTGTTGATAAAAATTGTTTGCACATTAGTAGTATTGATCGTAAAATTTCTGAAGGTTTAAGGATAACAAAAGATTTCCTTAAAACCAATCCTGATATAATTTGCATCAATGCTGATAAAGACAATAATACTGTTTGTATGAAGAATTCAGATTATATTAGGGATATGGAGGATTTACTTTCCAATCGTGATAACTTTGAATTATTGAATGAAAATCTGTTGAAACAATTAAGAAGAGACACTTTCAAGATTCTAGACAATTGGAGAAAGAAAGGAGTTTTGGGAAAGGATATAAGATGGACTGATATAAATACCGAAGACACAGTTCTTGCAAGATGTTATGGTTTGAGAAAGATTCATAAAGATGGCTATCCTTTCAGATTGGTTATTTCAATTATTAACACTCCCACAACATTTTTAGAACAAAGCTTTAATTTGATACCTAAAGACTCAATTACAACTTCCAAATACAATATTAAAAATAGCTGGGAATTCCAAAAAATTGTTATCCAAAAAACTGTTCCTGATGACCATGTAATGATTTCTTTGGATGTTGTTGCAATGTTTCCAAGTATACCCCTTGAATTGGTTAAACAGGCAATTTTAAATAGATTGGATAATATAAAAACACGTACTCGATTAAGTCAAAAAGATTTTATTGAAGGGATAGTTTTCATTATGAACTCAACTTATTTTAAATTCAATGGATCTTTTTATAGGCAAAAATTCGGTACTCACATATAGGTTCAGTCATTTCTCCGATTTTAGCAGAAATAGTTATAGAAGATTTGGAGGTCTTTGCTTTCAAGAAGCTGGATTTTGTTTTGCCCTTTTACTTTCGGTATGTTGATGATACCTTATGTGTTCCTCTAGCAAAGTTACAGGCAGTTTTTGATGCTTTCAATAGTTTTCATGCAAAACTTCAATTTACCCATGAAATAGAGAAAAATAATAAAATCAGTTTTTTGGACATAGAAGTAATTAAAGGTCAGGGTGGTAATATTATTACCAATTGGCATGGGAAAAGTACATATTCAGGTAGAATTTTTAATTTCTTTTCGGCTCATCCTTTTCAAAACAAAATTGCAGTCATCAAAAACTTAGTTGACAGAGCTCTAGGTTTGTCCCACATTTCATTTCACAAAGAGAATTTAAATATTGTTAGAAATATCCTTTTTCTTAATCAGTACCCACAAAAGTTGATTGAGTAGCATATCACAATTAGAATTCAACAAATCATAAACAAACAAAGTAAAATTTATCTACAGATAATCAGGAAGAATTGAGAGAATATAGTTCTTTCAATACTTTTATTCTTTCTTTTTTTGGTCAAATTTCGAAAACTATTGAATTTATGTTGAAAAAATTTAATATTCATAGAATTTTCCGTATACCATTTAAAATGGATTCAACAACAACTTTTGGTAAAGATCCTTTAGATAAATTTGAAAAAGGTGGTGTTGTTTACAACATCACTTGCAAGATCTGTAAGATGACTTATGTGGGACAGACTGGCAGACTTCTTAATACTAGGATGGAGGAACACAAAAGTGATGTTCGTTTAGGACGTTGTTATAATGTGTTGAAATTTTACACAGTGAAAGTAATGAGAGAAAGAGAGAATTCATGGAAATGCTTTATATTAAATAACAAAATAATTTGTCTATTAATTTAAAAACTGATTTGGATAAATTAAACAAAAGTTATTCTAGTATGAATAATTACATTTAGCAATAAGTTTTCATGGGTCTTGACTTTCTCTCATTTCTTGTTTGTTAATAGCGGATTTTCCTTTTGACCCACATTTAGTTGTCAGGTATCGAGGTGATAGCGTCGTTATTTCGTCGCTGTTCCTACCTGTTCTAATTTTTCTTTCCTTGATAAGGGTGCTGTGTGAGCACCGAAACGTTGGTAAATATTGTACATGCTGTCATATTGTGATTTGATAATAATAAAAATAAAAAAGACGAAAGAAATAAAAAAGAGAAGGAAGGGGATTTGGTTGGTTGCCTTCTCATTTTTCTTTTTTCTTTTTTATTTTGTGCCAAGAAACAAATTTTTTTGTTTTTAGGAATTGCAATAGGAGCATTTTGTGGTGTTTGACCAAATTTTATCATTGAATTCTTGTTTTATTTTCAGGAATTCTATACATCATTTTTATGAATCTTTCTCAAACCATAACATCTGGCAAGAACTGTGTCTTCGGTATATCACGATTGGAAAGGAAATCCTCCATATACCTAATATAATCTGTCATACGAACTGTAATATTGCTTTTATCAGCATTCATGCAAATTACATCAGGGTTGTTTTTAAGGAAACCTTTCGTTATCACGAAACCTTCAGAAATTTTCCGATCAATACTACTAATGTGCAAACAATTCTTATCAACAAAGCTCTTTGACAAGTGTAAAACCTTGTTTCGGAAATCTTGCTGATCTAATATTGGAATTTTGTGTATGCTTGATTCAACATCTTTGACTATTTCCATCATTTGTTTCGACTTACTTTTTATCACATGGTTACTAAAACCTTTACCTAATCTGAGAATATCTGTAACTGAATAAGGAATTTGAATATCTGCCAAATTTACAAACCAAGATCCCTATCTTCTTCTTCAAAAATCGTGTGTAAATTTAAATTTTGCTCTTGAACATTAGTTTGTTGATAAATCAAAATAGAAAGTTTGTTCTCATGTTTTTTATTTTTGTTTAAAAATCTTCGATTAAGGAAAATCTGATGTTTTAAAAGATCAATGATTTTATCTTGTTGTAAACATACTTCTAATTCACTTCTAATTCTGGCTTGATCAGTAAATGCAGCATTGAGAGTTTGAAATTAAAATGAATAATTAATTAATAATAATAAAATAATAAAATAATAAATTAATTAATTAAAATGAATAATTACATTATTTTTTATTTTTGTCCAAAGAAACAATTTTGTTTGTTTTTAGGAATTGCAATAGGAGCATTTTTTGGTGGTTGTCCAAATTTGATCGTTGGATTCTTGTTTTATTTTCAGGAATTCTATACATTAATATTGAAATATATATTTCAGTATTTCTTTTTTCCAATATTAACATTCAAGGACGACGAAAATGTGATATTAAGTAAGTTGTGACTCATCAGGTAAGCTTGGTGAGAATATGGAATACATATTGGTCTTTCATTTGCAGGTGCGATAACAGTAATGTCTGTCATAAATTCGACTAAATGTATGTTGGTTAGCATATCTCTGGAATTTCCCAATGTTCTAGCCTTTTTGTTGTTAAAAATTTGCAAAAAGAAATATTTTCTAAAATTGTTTTATTTTATTGAAGTTGTTTAACAGAATTAGAAACATAAGTGAATATATAATTAATAATAACCACATTGCAACTACTATGTTTCCGCCTTTGAAAATCGTGATGCAAAATTTGAAAATTACTTATTTTTAACGACTTAGTATCAAAAATCTCATTTAAGAATGATTCAATTTTTAACTAAGTTTGGAATTATTTAATTGTCAACACTTCAAGTTTGAATTCATGAGTTTTGAAAATTTCCAATTAGAAAGAATACAATTTTTAATGTTTTCAGAATAATTAAAATTCAAAGGTTCACAATATTTGAACATTTTTTAATTTTGATTGGTGAAAATGAGAGTGATTTTTTTGTTGACAGAAATCAAATTTTTTAGTAAATAAATCTATCTCAGTAATTTGAACGTCAATTGATACTACATCATGTGATACTTATGAATAATGTATTTAACAGCTTTCAAATTTCTATAATTTTAATTTAAAATTATAGTAGTATATTCAAATGCGCAATTCTAAAACCGTTTAATTTTTTAGGCCTTGAAAAGAAAATTTGAAATTTATTAAATAATAAAAATGTCAGGGAAATTGACTACTAAATCTTTCAATATTGCAGAATTTTCCTATTAAAAGACAATTTCTCGAAAGATTTTACAACTAGGCATTGAAAATTAAAATATTTTTAATTTGAAAATGTTCCAAAATATTGTACATTTCGAACACAAATTAAAAAAAAAACAATTTCGAATTAAAAGACTTGAAGTTTTTTTTTATTTTGAATACAATATCTTAAAATTGTCCGATTTTTGTTGAAAATTTTAAAAGATGAATCATTTAAAATTGAAAAATATTTGAATGGAAAATGTCAATAATGACTAATAACTTTAAATGAACTAAAAATAGAAGTTAAAATTTTGGTTGAATAAATTAATTTTCGACAAAAAAAAACGAGTTTTCAACAAAATAGTTAAATTTTTAACCAAAAAAATGAATTTTCAACAGAGAAGATTAATCTTCTGCTAAAGAAGACAAAATTTTGACAAAATACTTGAATGTTTAACCAAATTGTTGAATTTTTAACTAAAAAAGATAAGTTTCCCAACAAAAATGGAATAGTTACATTTTCTGTTTACATTTCTAACAAAATTTTTTAAAACAAAATAGTTAAATTTTCAACCAAGAAGATTAGTTTTTTACCAAAAATGACGAATTTTCTACAAAATAAATAAATTTTTAACTAAAAAAGATAAATTCTTAACTAAAAATGGAATAGTTAAATTTTCAGTTAAAAAAGTCATTTTTAACCAAAAAAGCAAAATGATTATCAACAGACTGGTTCAATTTTCAACCAAAGAAAAGAATTTTAAAATTAAGAAATGCATCTCTAATCAAGAACATTAAATTTCTACTAAATAGATACATTTTTAAACAAACATGGAATAGTTAATTTTCAGTTAAAAAAATTATTAAAAAAAAAAATTTAACCGAAGAAATGAAGTTTCGATCACTCAAATGTTGCTGTTAAGTGAGAAACGAAAATTATTGATTCATTTTATAAGGCAAAAAAAATGATTTTCCAAATTAAATACGCACACTAGCATAAGTTGTACCTTTTCAACGAAAAAATTTTTCCAACAAAAAAAGTCAAAATCGGATATGATTTGGGGGTCTCCTATTTGAATATTTTTATTGGTCTTTTGTTGTTTTTATTTTCTCAATGTCTTGAAAAAGCATCTATTAAATTTGTATAAATATATAGAATTATTCCATTTTTACATTACCACCATTGTACATAAATAAATTAAAATTTATAAACTAATTTTTAAGGAAAA
This sequence comes from Andricus curvator, assembly GCA_932195095.1. Taxonomy (NCBI): domain Eukaryota; kingdom Metazoa; phylum Arthropoda; class Insecta; order Hymenoptera; family Cynipidae; genus Andricus; species Andricus curvator. The sequence continues at coordinate 35,715 of CAKNYM010044081.1, forward strand.
TAATAATTTTATCTTGTTTCAAAACAAAATACAATAAGTAAATAAAAAAATAGAAAAATATGAATTAATGTAATGTTGATTTAAAATGTTATTCTTTAGTCTATAAATTATCAAATTTCCTATTTATTTATTGCAGGCTTCACAGTTTTTTCCTACTCTTTTATAGAAGAATAATTTTTTAAACTGAAAATTAAACTATTTCATTTTTGGTTGAGAATTGATATTTTTTAGTAGAAAATTCATGTATTTTGTTGAAAATCCGTATTTTTTGGGTGAAAATTAATCTTTTTGATTGAAAATTCAACTATTCCAGTTAAAGACTCATCATTTTAGTTGAATAATCAACTTTTTGTTTTCACATTTAAATATTGTAGTTGAAATTTGAACTATTTTGTTGAAAATTCGTTTATATTTGTATAAAAATTAATTTTTTTAAATTGAAAAATGAAATAAATTGTGTTAATAACAATATGAATTTTTTGTTTCAAACGTAAAATTTAATAACTTCCTTAGGACCTAAAATGTTGCGTCGTCTCACACTTTATTTTCAAAGAAAAATTTACAGTTTTCTGACCTAGTATTTTGAAAGTAATAAAAACGAACTTTACTGTTGATTTCAAACTATTCTATTTTAACTATTATCTATTTTTGATTAAAAGTTCTTTCTTTTCGGTTGAAATGTCTACTATTAAAGTTTTGGTTGATAATTTATATTTTTTGGTTGAAAATTCATATTTTTTGGTTGAAAATTTCATTATTTGGTTCCAAATTTAATTATTTGGTTGAAAATTTAACAATTTGATTGAAATTTTTTCTCTTTTTGGGCTAACACATTTTTTTGGGTTGAAAATTAAACTATTTTGTTGAACATTCATTTTTTAAGTTTGAAGAAAATTAACCTCCTTCTGAAGAAACTTCACCTTTTTTGGTTAAAAATGAAACTGGTTAAAAACTAATCTCTTTCGGTTAAAAATTAATATTTTTGTTGAAAATTTAACTTTTTTGTTGAACATTTAACTGTTTTGTAGAAAATTAGTATTTTCGACTACAAAATTTAACTATTTGAATAAAAATGTATGTATTTTGCTGAAAATTCGTCTTTTTTGGTATAAAATGATTTTTTTTGGTAAAAATTCAACTGTTTGGTTGAAAATTAATCTGTTTTAGCTGAGAATTAAAATATTTCGTTGGAAATTCGTTTTTGTTGTTTAAATACAACGATTTTTTGTTTTAAATTAAATTCTCTTTTGTGTAAATATCAACTATTACATTTGCGTTTAAAAATTCTATTATTAAGTAAAAAAATTGTATAAACAAAAAAATTATAAATTAAGATTATTCAAATAAAAACTGAACCAACATCTATCCATTGTTCTTCTTTTTGGTTTGAAAATTCATCTCTTTCTGTAGAAATTTCACTATTTTTGGTAAGTCAGAAAAATCATTTTTCTTAAAATTGAGTTTAAAAATATTAAATTATTTACAACGATGGTAATATTAGAGGGGACTTCTAATTTATACCCGATTTTGATCTTTTTCTCTCTATCTCTCTTTTACTAATAGCTTTTCTGAAAATCTGACAAATTCTGAGAGTTTCCTTCAAAACTCAACGTCAGTATTTGGCGTGTCTTTATACATGGCGCATCGGTAAGATTCATTTATAATTTTAATCTTTAGATTTTTGTTAAATAAAAGTGAAATTTAAATTTTTCAAAGTGTTTTTCTAAAAATAATTATAATAATTTTAGAAAGCTATGTGTTGTAACATTTACAATGTGTTTTAAACAAATTTGATGAATTTTTAATAGTGTTTTCCCAAAGTGTTGAAAAGGACTAAAGCAAATACGGATACATTGGATTTACTTAAAAGGAAACAAATACAGGGAGTTAAAATCTTTTTTCAAAAAATAAAAATAAGAGAGAATTATTGAAAAGTTTTTTAAGGATTTTTGTGAAATTGATTGTTTCTTGTGAGGAAAATGGATTTTGTTGAAATTGACAGAAATTCGGGTAATGGGATTGAGGTGATGGGTGGACCTGTGAAAAATATCAAACAATTTTACTTAATTAGTAAAACATTAAGGTCAACAATTTTACAACAAGACTTTTTGATCAAATGCAAAATTCATGGAGTTTTTCTTAAGAAAATTTTTGACATTATTAAAAATGTTAGCTTTGATTTCAAAAACAAAAGAAATAAAGAAAAATTTGATATAAATACTGAAAAATTCAGAAAATCGCTCTTAAATTTGACTATCAAGGATTGCCATTCACAGATACATTCTTTAAATGTTAAGATAAAACAAATTATTGAGAAATTAAATCAACAAGTTCCCTCCTTTATTATCAAGGAATGTTCTGAAAGGGAAACAAAACTTAATAAAATCGCCCTTAAGGATAATAGAAAACATGATAAAATTTGTTTAAACATTCTCAACGAACAAGGAGATGTACAAAAACTGCATTTAAATATTCACTCAGTTCTTTTTCATGATCAAACCTTGGTTTCTAAATATTTCTAATGTAATTATTCCACACAGAGTTATTGACATTTTGCGATTAGGTAATGGTTTTAGCAACAAATTTGGGGAAAAAACTATATTCAACTACTTGAAATAATAAAAGACATTGAATCAAATATTTAAAAAAATAACTGAAAATAAAATTGATGAATTTAGATCTCAATTTATGGGTTTATCTAATGATTTTTTAAATAATGATAATCCAAAAACTTGGTTAGAAAACGAATTGAATGAGGGTTTAATTGAAACAAAAATTTTCTTAAAAAATCATCCCGAATTAATCATCACAAAATCAGACAAAGGAAGTATTACAGTAGCGATTCATAGGGATGTTTATATTCAAAAAATGTTGCATATCTTTAATGATGCAGATAGTTTTCAATTGATTCCTAATAATCCTACCATAATGCTTCAAAAAGGGATTTTTAAAATTTTAGACAGAATGAGAACTAATAAATATTTAGGTAATAATATTGAAAGATGTGATATTGATACATCGAGTACTAATCTCTCATTAGCCTATGGACTTGTTAAAGCTCACAAAGATGACTACCCTTTACGACCGGTCATTTCAACAATAGGTTTCCCAACTAGAAAATTGGAAGAATTATTGAGTCAAATTATTGAAAAATCAATACAAATCTCAAAAACATCAAATAAAAATAGTCATGCTTTCTTAAAACTAATTGACAGTGTGATAATACCTTTAGACCATATATTTGTTTCACTGTTAGAAAAATCTGTATTAAATTTAATACAAATGTATATGAAGTAATTTGCATACACGGGAATTGAAATTTAATATACATTAAAATATGAATAGCTGTACACTTTATATTAAATTTAATATACATGTCGGTATAGCAGCGTGCTTGAAAACTCAAAGTGCTTTTATTTCTTTAAATCGTATCAAATATTCGCAATTGAAGTAATAATCTGGAATTCGTCGATTGAATTGCTTTTTATGATTAAAGTGCAACGTACAAGTGGAACTCTTTTCAAAAATTGACCTGAATGGTAGAAATTTAATGTGAGTATCGTTGATTGTCGGTTAGGTCTGTCATTTCTTTACGTAATTGAACTTTTCGACTTAAAATCCAATTTTATTTTTGATTAATTGCAAGAAGGTATCATGTTTTATTATTAAGAATCGAAAATTACTGCTAATCTTATTTTGATTTTGTGTAAAATGGAATTATCTGAGCGATTATCATGATTGTATAATATGAAATGTAATAAACACGTACCTAAATAGGGATGTCATATGCTTGAGATATTAATTTCAATATACATTTGTATTTTAAATGTAATACTATTTTTAACAGTGTAATAGCTATGTTTCCAAATATCCCTTACGGAGGAGTCGAAATTGCCATACAAAAACGTTGGGATTTGATTAAAATTAATACAAAAGTTCCGAAAAAACATTTTCTTGATGCAATAAAATATGTTTTTCATTCAGTATATTTCAAATTTAATAATAATTTTTATAAACAAAAGTTTGGAACTCCCATAGGATCTGTTTTATCTCCTATTTTAGCTGAAATCGTCATGGAGGATTTAGAGAATGAAGTTTTCCAAAAAATCAATTTTAATATTGATTTTTACGCAAGATATGTTGATGATTCAGCACTTAGTGCACATAAAAATAATGTTAACACTCTTCTTATTGCTTCTAATAGTATACACCCTAGATTACAATTTACTGTTGAGATTGAAACTGAAGGTTAATTACATTTTCTAGATTGGACTTTAATTAAAACTGATGAACGACATATTATTACTGACTGGCATAGGAAAAAGATTTCTTCAGGTAGAACACTTAGTTTTCTTTCAAATCACTCTGTTCAAAATAAAATAGGAATCATTAAAAATTTGATTGATAGAGCCCTTAAATTATCACATCCAGTTTTCCATGAAAAAATATTGAACAATGTAAAAAAATTCTTTTTCTTAACCATTAACCTTTTGATTTCATTGAAAAACATGTACATAACAGAATAAAATATATAAAAAACATAAACAATGATCAAAATAAAATAAACATAGAAGATTATAATACATTCAATACTCTTGTTCTTCCATATTTTGGTAAATTCTCAAAGATTTTGAAATCTATGTTGGGAAAATTAGGTTTACATACCATATATAGAGTTCCTTTTAAGAGCAATGTGATTGTAAAATTATCACTCTTTAAAACTCTTTAAAAAATAAAATTACACATGGTCATGACTTCAATTGGAATGATATTAAAATTCTTTATCATGAAAGAAATAAAAAAAGAGAGAATTCATGGAGATGTTATTCATAAAGAGAGAAGATAACAAGGCTATCAATTTAGGGAGGGACCTCTCAAAATATAATAAAGTTTGGGATAGAGTAATTAATTGGTTAAAGTAAATTTCTTTGACTTGAAAATAGAAAAATTCTTTTCTATTTAAAAATCAATTTCTCAAAAAATAATTTTGATTATATTAAACTGAATTAATTTTTTATTTAATATTTTAATTACAGACTCATACCTTTAGTTATTCCCTATAAATAATCCCTGATGAGGAGGTTTAAATTGACCTCGAAACATGTTGGTCCCCCTGTAGTATAAAAAGGACGGAGAAAGGAAAAAGTGAGAGGTTGGTGTTTTTGGTTGACTTTTTCCCTTTTTTTCCTTTTTTTTTCCATTAATTTTATTCTTGTCTCTAATGAGCCGAAAAGTGAGGTTTTTTTGGAATTTTATTTTTTAATTATGAATATTTCCTGCTTATTTTGCAAAAATTATTCGTGGTAAAATGAAATTCTTTTCAATCTTAATTTTAAAAAGTTTTATTTAATTTGTTGAAGAAGGCCTGCTAACTTAGGCTAGTGTGCATATTCAGTTTCGAATTTTTTGTTCTTAATTATCCTAGCGTGTACGTGTAAATAACAAAAATAGATATTAGCACAAACTATTGTCTATTTGCAATGCAGTTTTTTTCATTATTCAGATGCAACATCAGGTTTTAACTTAGTCGCTCATTAATCAGTATTTACACCGGAAACAATTTTCTACCTCGTGACATTAATAAAGATGCAATTCGTCATCGTTTTTTTCAGAGTTGTAAAAACTGTATAGTATATATATGTATATGTGTGTGTGACTTTTTACACTTAAATTTTTTTTTTCGGAAATAAAACGAGTAATTTTAGTTTGAAACTCGAGCAAACGTCACTTTATGTTTTAACACAAAAGCATGAGGTATTTAAAATAATGTTGGCAACGAATAATAGAATTCATTGTGACAACATTGCATTGTTATGATAACTTAACTTTTAACGGGGGAAAGGTATTTCTGCAGAGAGAAAGGGAGTTTCAATTAATGTGTTTTTGTTGAGGATTCAAGTACTTTATTGAAAATTCGCCTTTTTTGTGTTAAATTCAATTGATTTTTTATTTATAATTAAGAACTTTTTTTGTTAAAATATCAACTATTATATTTTTTCTTGAAAATTCATTTTTTTAGTTGTAAATTCAACTCCTTGGTTGAAATTTAAATAACTTGCTTAAAAATTCGTTTTTTTTTTTTGGTTGAAGATTCATAATTTCAGTTGAAAATTGAACTGTTTGGTATGGTTGAACATTAACTTTATTGTAAAAGATTTATATTTTCGAGTTGAAAATTCAACTGTTTTGTAGAAAATTCAACTATTTGGTAAAAAATTCAAATTTTTTTTAGAAAATTCAACTATTTTGTTAAAAATGATTTTTTTTATTGAAAAGTAATTTTGATAACAGAAAATGTAACTATTTCATTTTCTTTCGAAAACTTATCTCTTTTAGTTGAAAATTTAACAGCTTGGTTGAAATTCAACTATTTTGTTAAGAATTCTTTTTTTTCATTGAAGTGTAATTTTTACAACAGAAATTGAAAATTTATCTTTTTTTGTTGAAGATTCATGTACTTCATTGAAAATTTGTCTTTCTTTTTAAATTCAATTGATTTCTATTTATAATTAAAAACTTTTTTTGTGAAATATCAACTATTATATTTTTTCTTGAAAATTCATTTTTTTAGTTGTAAATTTAAATTTCAGTTGAAAATTGAACTGTTTGGTATGGTTGAACATTAACTTTATTGTTAAAAATGTATATTTTCGAGTTAAAAATTCAACTGTTTTGTAGAAAATTCAACTATTTGGTAGAAAAATCAATTTTTGATTAGAAAATTCAACTATTTTGTTAAAAATCATTTTTTTTATTGAAAAGTAATTTTTATAACAGAAAATGTAACTATTTCATTTTTCCTCGAAAACTTAACTCTTTTAGTTGAAAATTTAACAGCTTGGATGAAAACTATGTATTTTGTTGGAAAATTCGACTTTTTTGGTAGAAAATTAATCTTCTTGGTTGAAAATTCAACTATTTTGTTAAAAATTCTTTTTTTTATTGAAGTGTAAGTTTTAGAACAGAAATTCAAAACTTATGTTTTTTTTGTTAAAAATTCATGTACTTTATTGAAAATTCGTCTTTTTTGTTGAATATAATTGTTTTTTTATTTATAATTAAGAACTTATTTTGTTAAAAAAATCAACTATTATATTTGTTCTTCAAAATTCATTTTTTTAGTTGTAAATTCAACTCATTAGTTGAAATTTAAGCTACATTCTTACAATTTTTTTTTAGCTGAAGATTCATAATTTCAGTTGAAACTTGAACTGTTTGCTTTGTTTGAAAATTAATTGTATTGATAAAAATTTATATTTGCGGGTTGAAAATTCAACTATTTTGTAAGAAAATCATCTTTTTGACTTGAAAATTCAACAACTTAGTAGAAAATTCAACTTTTTTGTTGACAATTCATATTTTGAGGTAGAAAATTCAACTACTTTGTGAAAAATTCGTTCTTTTGGCTTGGAAATTCAACTATTTAGTAGAAAATTAAACTGCTTCGTAGAAAATTAAAATAATTTGTAAAAAAATCGTTTTTCTAATTTTAAAATGATTGTTTTTCAATGAAAATGTAACTATTCCACTTTTTTAGAAAATTCTCTTTTTTAGATTAAAAATTTAACTATTTGGTTAAAAATTAGTCTTTTTTGGTTAAAAATTCATTTATTTGGTCGAAAATTCGTTTTTTTGTGTGTAGAAAATCAGTTTTTTTGGTTGAAAATTACTGTGTTTTAGTTGAAGATTCAAGTACTTTATTGAAAATTTGTCTTTTTTGGTTCAATTCAATTTTTTTTGTCCAAATATTAACTATTATATTTGAGATTAAAAATTTATTTTTTTGTTGTTGAAAAGTCAACTCCTTGGTTGAAATTGGAACTACTTTCTTAGAATTTTTTTTTTTTTATGAAGATTCATATTTTCGGGTTGAAATTTCAGCTGTTTTATGGAAAATTCGTTCTTTTGGATAGAAAATTCAATTGTTTGGTAAAAAATTCTCTTTTCTAAATTGAAAATAATTTGTTTATAATAAAATTTTAACTATTTTATTTTTGGGTAAAAAGTGATCTTTCTCAGACTAAAAATTCAAATATTTGGTTGAAAATTTGTCCTTTTCGGTAGAAAATCATTTTTTTTGTTCAAAATTAATCTGCTTTAGTTGAGGATTCAAGTACTTTGCTGAAACTTCATCTTTTCTGTTTAAATTCAATTGATTTCTATTTATAATTAAAAACTTTTTTGTTAAAATATCAACTAAGCCATTTTTCCTAAAAAATTAATTTTTTTAGCTGGAAAATTCAATTCCTTGGTTGAAATTTAAACTACATTCTTACAATTTTTTTTTTGGTTGAAGATTCATAATTTCAGTTGATAATTGAACTGTTTGCTTTTTTCGAAAATTAATTTTATTGATAAAAATTTATATTTTGGTTGAAGATTCAACTGTTTTGGCTTGAAAATATAACAGCTTGCTAGAAAATTCAATTTTTTTGTGGAAAATTCATATTTTCGGGTTGAAAATTCAACTGTTTGGTGGAAAAAATTTGTTCCTTTGGATTAATAATTCAACAAGTTTGTAGAAAATTAACTTTTCTAAATTAAAAATTATTTTATTTTTTCAATGAAAATTCAACTATTACATTTTTTGTTAAAAAGTGATCTTTTTTAGGCTAAAAATCGAACTATTTGGTTGAAAATGAGTCTTTTTCAGTACTTCGTTTTTTTTGTTAAATTCAATTGATTTCTATTTAAAATTTAAAACTTTTTTTGTAAAAATATTAACTATTATATTTTACATTAAAAATTCATTTTTTCGTTGTTGTTGAAAAGTCAACCCCTTGGTTGAAATTTGAACTACTTTCTTAAAAATTCATTTTTTTTGGTTGAAGATTCATAATTTCAGTAGAAAACTCTATCGCTTCGTAGAAAATTCGCTTTTCTAATTTGAAAATGATTTTTTTCCGATGAAAATTTTCAAAATTTCATTTTTGGTTAAAAAATTATCTTTTTTAGACTAAAAGTTCTACTATTTGGTAGAAAATTAAATTATTTGGTAGAAAATTAAATTTTTTGGTTGAAAATTCATATTTTTGGGTTAAAAATTTAACTGTTTTGTGGAAAATTCGTTCTCTTGGATTTAGAATTCAACAGTTTCGTAGAAAATACAACTATTTGTTAGAAAATTCAACCGCCTTGTAGAAAATTCGTTTTTCTCAATTGAAAATGATTTTTTTCAATTAAAATTACTCTTTTTTGGTATAAAATTATTCTTCATGGTTAAAAATGCAGCTATTTCGTTAAAAATTCTTTTTTTTGATAGAAAATTAATTTTTTTAGTAGAAAGTTAGTCTGTTTTAGTTGAGGATTCAAGTATTTTGTTGTAAATTAATTAACAAGTTTGTAGAAAATTCAACTGTTTCGTAGAAAATTCGCTTTTCTAAATTGAAAGTTATATTTTTTTTAAATGAAAATTTAACTATTTCATTTTTGGTTAAAAAGTGACCTTGTTTAGAGCAAAAATTCAACTATTTGTTAGAAAATTCTTCTTTTTTGATAGAAAATCAATTTTTTGGTTAAAAATTAATCTGTTTTAGTTGAGGATTCAAGTACTTTGTTGAAAATTCATCTTTTTTGTTTAAATTCAATTTTTTTATTTTTATAATTAGAAACCATTTTTTTTTAAATATCAACTATTATATTTTTTATATAGTTAATTAAAATATGAAGAGAAAATGATAACCTTTTAGGAAAGTGTAGATAATATGTAATAAAAAGAAATATTCACAACAAAAATTTTTTTTTAGGCAAGAGGAGCTTGTCTAAAAAAATGGGCCTACATTTTTTCAGAAGAATAGGCTTAATTTAAGGTATAGCAAAGTAAAAAGACAATTATATGTTTTTAAATTGAAAATTCTTTCCAAATTAAAATAACACCAATGGTGCTTATATATTGAAAAATTATTATAAATACTAATTATTTATTGTCATTTTCTTTTTAGTAAACATGTCTGTCTTGCGGTTTCATGCAAATGCAATTGTATGCATGTAGCTGTACCGGATGTACAGTGCGTGGGACGATACCTGATCAGTCATGTTGAAATCTCTCAACCGTGGAGAGAGGAGGATCTACGCTCACAGAAAAAAAATTCCCCGATAAAAATAATTAAATTGATATTTTTAATTAATTTTTCACAAAATTCTACGTTTTGTTACTATTTTTACATTCTTTTTTTAATTTAATTTTTTTCAGAATTACTTGTGACTTCTCGAATAGTGATTGTATATTTGAACTTTGGGCTAATTTTGAAGGTGAAGTTCCAGAGGATTTTTAAAATTATTTTTTTATTCTTGATAGAAGAGGTTGAACTTGAAAGAGAAAAGTTGTAAGGAGTCATCCACAAAATCAGTCAGAAAATTTGTCGCTAAAAAAAAATCTAAAGATATAACAACTTTAAAGAAATTCTTGAAGAAATGCGATCTATTCAAGTAAAAGTAGTTGGATTTTCAAAAAAAATAAATTAATTTTGAGCTACATAGTTAATTTTTTAACCAAGAAGATGAATTTTCACCAAAAAATGAAAACTTAAATTTTCAGTCAATAAAATAAATTATCAAACAAGAAAAACAAATTTAAAAAAAAGTTAAATTTTTAAAACCAATTTCCAACAATAAAAAACCAGCTTTCAACAAAATAGTCAAATTTTCAACTAGAGAAATAAATTTTCAAACAAAAAAATGAATTTTGAATCAAGAAGATTAATTTTCTATCAAAAAATTCGAATTTTCAACAAAATACTTAAATTTTCAACCAAGATGTTGAATTTTTAATTAAAAAAGATAAGTTTTCAAACAAAAATGGAATAATCTTCTACAAAAAAAAAACGAATTTTCAAGAAAATAGTTAAATTTTCATCCAACAAAATAAATTTTCACCCAAAAAAATACATTTTCAACCAAAAAAAATTAATTTTGAACAAAGAATGAAAGAAGATTAATTTTCTACCAGAAAAGTCGAATTTTCAACAAAATACTTGAATGTTTGACCAAATTGCTGAATTTTCGACTAAAAAAGATAATTTTTTAAATAAAAATGGAATTTTTCTGTTTCAAAAAATTATTTTTCAATCAAAAAAATAATTTTTAACAAAATAGTTAAATTTTCAACCAAATAGTTGAATTTTTAACCAAAAAGGTAAGCTTTTAATCAAAAATGGAATAGTTACATTTTTTGTCGAAAAAATTAATTTCCAATAAAATAAGAAATTTTTGTAAACAAAATAGTTACAATTTTAACTAAAACAGAATTCTTAACTAATTAGTTGGATTTTTAAACAAAAAGATTAATTTCCTACCAAAAGACGAATTTTCAACAAAATAAATAAATTTTCAACTAAAAAAGATAGATTTTTAATTAAAAATGAAATAGTTCAATTTTCAGTTAGAAAAGTAATTTTTAACTAACAAAAAGCACGAATTTTTAGCAAACAGGTTAAATTTTCTACAAAAAAAAGAATTTTTGAATGAAGAAATGAATTTTCAACCAAGAACATTGATTTTCTACTAAAAAAGATACATTTTCAAACAAAAATTGAATGGTTAAATTTTCAGTTGAAAAATTTAATTAAAAAAAAAAAATTTCAACAAAATAGTTGAATTTTCGACCAAAACAATTATTTTCTACCAAAAAAAGACGAAGTTTTAACAATATACATGACTTTTCAGCTAAAAAAGATAAATTTTCCAAATAAAAAAAAAAGAATTCACAACAAACTAGTTGAATTTTTAACCAATGAAATTAATTTTTAACCAGCAAGATGAATTCTCAACCAAGAAGATTAACTTTCTACCAAAAAAGACTAAGTTTTAACAAAATACATGAATTTTCAATTCAAAAAGATCAATTTTCAACAACAAAAAAATGAATTTTTAACAAACTAGTTAAATTTTTAACCAATGAAATTAATGTTCAACCAAAAAGATGAATTTTCAGCCCAGAAGATTAATTTTCTACATAAAAGATGAATTTTTAGCAAAATAGATGAATTTTCAACAAAATAGTTGAATTTTCATCAAAAAAACATATATTTTTTACTAAAAATGGAATAGCTAAAATTTCCGCTGAAAAAATTAATTTTCAACTAAAAAAAAACTAATTTTCCACAAAATATTTAAATTTTTGAACAGAAGAAATGAAGTTTCAATCAAAAAGAGGAATTTTCAACCAAAAATAGTTGGATTTTCTCATTTCTAAATTCAGTTTAAATTTATTGGACCAAAGAATAATTGTTTAAATAAACATTGAATTTCCTTGCGTTTATAAAAATTAGTAAGATTTTTAAGGGGGTGGGGGGGGAGAAATAATCTTATATCTTACATAAGGGGAGGGGGGTTAGAAAATGTTGGAAAAACACTTTACGTAATTTGTGGATGACTCCTAAACTTTAAAAGATTTATTAAGGTTCATGGCTTATGAAAGATAAAAACATTATTTTTTATGAAAAAAGTTTACAAATTACAAAAAAGAATTATTTTAACAACAGTTTTTGTAATTTTATTTTATTAATGTCGCTTCTTACCACTTTTTTTTAAAAATGTTTAAATTTTAATAAATCATGGCTATAATGTTTTCAATATCAAAAATAAGTAAATAATCTTTAAATAAAGTTGAAAATTCAATGGTTTTGTAAAAAATTCATCTTTTTGGATTAAAAATTCAACAATTTGGTAGAAAATTAATCTTCTTGGTTGAAAATTCAATTAATTTCGATTTATAATTAAAAACTTTTTTTGGTTAAAATATCAACTATTATATTTTTCCTTTAAAATTCAATTTTTTAGTTGTAAATTCAACTCCTTGGTTGAAATTTAAACTAACTTCTTAAAAATTCTTTTTTTTTTGGTTGAAGATTCATAATTTCAGTTGAAAATTGAACTGTTTGTTTTGGTTGAAAATTAATATTTTTGGTAAAAAATTCTATTTTTTTGTAGAAAGTTCCACTGTTTTGTGGAAAATTAATCTGGTTGGCTTGAAAAATCAACAACTTGGTAGAAAATTTAAATATTTGGTAGAAAATTCAATTTTTGTTGTTGAAAATTCAACTGTTTTGCGGAAATTTTGTTCTTTTGGATTGAAAGTTCAAAAAGTTTGTAGAAAATTCAAATATTTGCTAGAAAATTCGCTTTTCTAAATTGAAAATTATTTTGTTTTCAATGAAAATTTAACTACTCCATTTTTTTTAAATTGTCCTTTTTTAGACTAAAAATTCAACTATTTGATTGAAAATTAGTCTTTTTTGTAGAAAAATAATCTTCTTGGCTGAAAATTCATTTATTTGGTTAAAAATTAGTTTTTTTTTATAGAAAATTTTTGGGTTTTAGTTGAGGATTCAAGTTTTAGTTGTAAATTCAACTACTTCGTTAAAATTTAAACTACTTTCTTAAAAATTCTTTTTTTTTATTGAAGATTTATAATTTCAGTTGAAAATTGAAATGTTTTGTATGGTTGAAAATTAAGTTTTTTGTTAAAAATTTATATTCCGCGTTGAAAATTCAACTGTTTTGTAGAAAATTCAACTATTTGGTAGAATATTCCATTTTCGATTCGAAAATTCAACTATTTTGTTAAAAATGATTATTTTTATCGAAAAGTAATTTTTATAACAGAAAATGTAACTATTTCATTTTTGTTCGAAAACTTATCTCTTTTAGTTGAAAATTCAACAGGTTGGTTGAAAACTCAAGTATTTTGTTGGAAAATTCGACCTTTTTGGTAGAAAATTAATCTTCTTGGTTGAAAATTTATCTATTTTTTCAAGAATTCTTTTTTAACTTCAATTACAAAATGTAATTTTTAGAACAAAAATTTAAAACTTATCTTTTTTTGTTAAAATATCAACTATTATATTTTTTTTTGAGAATTAATTTTTTTAGATGTAAATTCAACTCCTTATTTGAAATTTAAACTACATTCCTACAAATTTTCTTTTGGTTGAAGATTCATAATTTCAGTTGAAAATTGAACTGTTTGGTTTGTTTGAAAATTAATTGTTTTGAGAAACATTTATATTATTGGGTTGAAGATTCAAATTTATTGTAAGAAAATCATCTTTTCGACTTGAAAATTCAACAAATTAGTAAAAAATTCAACAACTTAGTAGAAAATTCATATTTTCGAGTAGAAAATTCAACTATTTTGTGAAAAGTTCGTTCTTTTGGGTTCAAAATCCAAGTATTTAGTAGAAAATTAAACTGCTTCGTAGAAAATTAAAATAATTTGTAGAAAATTCGCTTTTCTAATTTCAAAATGATTGTTTTTCAATGAAAATGTAAATATTCCATTTTTGTTTGGAAAATTATCTTTTTTAGAATAGAAATTCAATTTTTTGGTTAAAAATTACTATTTTTTGGTAGAATATTAATCTTCTTAGTTGAAACTTCAACTATTTGGTAAAAATTAATTTTTTTTTTAGAAAATCTTTTTTTTTTTGCTGAAAATTAATGTGTTTTAGTTGAGGATTCTAGTACTTTATTGGAAATTTATCTTTTTTCTTTAGATTCAATTGATTTTTATTTATAATTAAGAACTTTTTTGTTAAAATATCAACTATTATATTTTTTATTAAAAATTCTTCTTTTTTTGGGATGAAAATTCAAATCCTTCGTTGAAATAGGAACAACTTTTTTAAAAATTCATTTTTTTGGGTTGAAGATTCATAAATTCAGTTAAAAATTGAACTGTTTGGTGTGAAAATTATTTTTTTGTTGAAGATTCAACGCCTTTGTAGAAAATTCACCTTTTTGGCTTGAAAGTTTAACAACTTGGTAGAAAAATCAACTATTTCGTAGATTCGCTATTATAAATTGAATTTTTTTTTTCAGTTTTTTTTTTTATAACTCAAAATATAATTATTTCATTTTTGTTCGAAAACTTATCTCTTTTAGTTGAAAGTTTAACAGCTTGGTTGAAAACTCAAGTATTTTGTTGAAAATTCGACCTTTTTGGTAGAAAATTAATCTTCTTGGTTGAAAATTTAACTTATTTGTTAAGAATTTGTTTTTTTATTGAAGTGTAATTTTTAGAACAGAAATTGAAAACTTATCTTTTTTTGTTGAAAATTCATGTACTTTATTGAAAATTCGTCTTTTTTGGTTAAATTCAGTTGATTTCTGTTTATAATTTAAAACATTTTTTGTTAAATATCAACTATTATATTTTTTCTTGAAAATTCAATTTTTAGTTGTAGATTCAACTCCTTGGTTGAAATTTAAACTACCTTTTTAAAAATTCTTTTTTTTTGGTTGAAGATTCATGATTTTAGTTGAAAATTGAACTGTTTGTTTTGGTTGAAAATTAACATTTTTGTTGAAAGTTTATATTTTTTTGTTGAAAATTCAACGGTTTTGTGGAAAATTAATCTTTTTGGCTTGAAAATTCGATAACTTGGTAGAAAATTCAAATATTTGGTAGAAAATTCAATTTTTGTTGTTGAAAATTCAACTGTTTTGCGGAAATTTTATTCTTTTGGATTGAAAGTTCAACAAGTTGATTGTAAATTCAACTACTTCGTTAAAATTTAAACTACTTTCTTAAAAGTTATTATTTTTTATTGAAAATTTATAATTTCAGTGGAAAATTGAAATGTGTTTGGTATGGTTGAAAATTAAGTTTTTTGTTAAAAATTTATATTTTCGGGTTGAAAATTCAACTGTTTTGTAGAAAACTCAACTATTTGGTAGAAAATTCAACTATTTGGTAGAAAATTCAACTATTTTGTTAAAAATGATTATTTTTATTGAAAAGTAATTTTTATAACAGAAAATGTAACTATTTCATTTTTGTCAACTATTATATTTTTTTCTAAAAAATTCATTTTTTTTAGTTGTAAATTCAACTCTTCGGTTAAAATTTGAACGACTTTCTTCAAAATTCTTTTTTATTTGTTCAAGACTCATAATTTCATTTGAAGTATTTTTTGGTAGAAAATTAATCTCCTTAGTTGAAATGTCAACTATTTGGTGAAAATTAGTTTTTTTTAGAAAATCATTTGTTTTTTGCTGAAAATTAAAGTGTTTTAGTTGAGGATTCAAGTACTTTATTGAAAATTCATCTTTTTTCTTTAGATTCGATTGATTTTTATTTATAATTCAAAACTTTTTTGTTAAAATATCAACTGTTATATTTTTTATTAAAAATTCTTTTTTTTGGGATGAAAATTCAACTCCTTCGTTGAAATAGGAACTACTTTTTTAAAAATTCATTTTTGTTGGTTGAAAGTTCATAATTTCAGTTAAAAATTGAACTATTTAATTGAAAATTCATCTTTTTTGTTTAGATTCAATTGATTTTTATTTATAATTAAGAACTTTTTTGATAAAATAGCAACTATTATATTCTTTCTTGAAAATTGAACTGTTTTGTAGAAAATTCATCTTTTTGGCTTGAAAATTCAACAACTTGGTAGAAAATTCAACTATTTGGTAGAAAAAATTTTGTTGTTTTATGAAAATTTAACAATTTCATTTTTGTTTAAAATCTTTTTTAGAGAAAAAATTCAACTATTTAGTTGAAAAATAGTCTTTTTTGGTAGTAACTTAAACTTCTCGGTTGAAAATTCGTCTTGTTTTGTTAAATTAAATTGTTTTTTATGTATAATTAAAAAGTTTTTTTGGTTAAAATATCAGCTATTATATTTTTTTATTGAAAATTCAACTTCCTTGGTTGAAAATTGAACTATTTTGTTTAAACTTCCATTTTTGGGGTGAAAAATAATTAGTTTAACTGAATTTTTTAAAATTCTTTTTTGTGTCTTCAAAATTCAACAGTTTGGTTGATAAGTTATATAATTTGCTGAAAATTCGTCTTTTTGGTTGAATTAAATTGTTTTTTATGTTTAATTAAAAAGTTTTTTGGTTAAAATATCAGCTATTATATTTTTTTATTGAAAAGTCAATTTCCTTGGTTGAAAATTCATGTATTTGGCTAGAAATTTATGTATTTTGTTGAGAATTCGTCCTTTTTAGTAGAAAAATAATCTTGTTCGTTGGAAACTTATCTGTTTGGTTAAGAATATGATTATTTGATTAAACATTAAACTGTTTTATAGTTGAATTTTCAACCAAAAAGAAGATTTTTCTAGAGAAAAAAGACGAATTTTCAACTTAGTAGATAAATTTTAATCTAAAAAGGTTAAATTTTCAATTAAAATTGTGAACCTTCAAGAAAAAAATGAATCTTTCATAAAAAAGTTTAACTTTGAACCAGGTAAATGAATTTTCAACCAAAACGATGAATTTTCAAACAAGAAAATTATTTGTTTACAAAAGAAAAGACGAATTTTCAACAAAATACATAAATTTGTAACCAAGTAGTTGAATTTTCAACCATAAAGATTTATTTATTATTGAAAAGGCGAATTTTCCAAAAAATCCCATACATTTTCAACTAAATAGTTTGAACAATGAATGTGCTGTTAGTCCAAACTCTATTTGAATAATTTTCAGTTTATATTTTTTTCATTTCAAAATTTTTTAGCTAAATAATTGCATTTTTATTCTAAAAAGATCAATTTTAACCAAAAATGTAATGGTTACATTTTCATTTAAGAGAATTATTTTTGAATGAAATAAAAACGAATTTTCTACAATACAATTGAATTTTCAGTTTAAAAAATTACTTTTTGATTTAAAAATACGAATTTCCAACTAAAATCATGAATCTTAAAGAAAAAAAAAAAACTTTTAGGAAAGTAGTTCAACTTTCAACCAAGGAGTTGAATTTTCAAACTAAGAAGATGAATTTCCAACGAACAGTTGGATTTTACAAACCAAAAACGAATTTTCAAAAAAATACCAAATTTTTGAATTTTCAAGCCAAAATGGTGAATTTTCTACAAAACAGTTGATTTAACAACAAAAAATAAAATTGTTAACCAATGAGTTGAGTTTTCAACAAAATAGTTAAATTTTCAGTTTAAAAAATGAATTTTTAAACAAAAAAATTGATTTTCTATCAAAAAAGACGAATTTTCAACAAAATACATAAATTTTTAACCAAATAGTTGAATTTTCTACTGAATTGTTGAATTTTTAAGCCAAGAATACGAATTTTCTACAAAACAATTGAATTAACAACAAAAAATAAAATTTTTAACCAATGAGTTGAGTTTTCAACAAAATAGTTAAATTTTCAGTTTAAAAATGAATTTTTAAACAAAAAAATTGATTTTCTATCAAAAAAGACGAATTTTCAACAAAATACATCAATTTTTAACAAAATAGTTGAATTTTCTACTGAATTGTTGAATTTTTAAGCCTAGAATACGAATTTTCTACAAAACATTTGAATTTTTAACAAAAAAGTTAATTTTCAATCGAAACAGATTAATTGTTAACCAGACACTTGCATTTTTGACAAAAAAAAATTAAATTTTTACAGAATGAGATGAATTTCCAAACCAAAAAGATGAATGTTCAACAAAATAATTAAATTTTCAACCAAAACATATTTATAAGTCAAGGAAGAAAAAAATTGCAATTGAATGGTTGAATTTTCAAGCCAAAACGGCGAATTCTCAACAAAACAGTTGAATTTTCAACATAACAAAAAATGTATAAGTAAGGTAAACGTCCCAGTAATCGTCACCATAAGAGATTGCATTGACTTCAAATATTTAGAAAATTGTTTTGGAAGGATTATTTAAAAAATTATTGGTACAGATTGAAGCATTAAACATCCTAGAATATTATGAAAATTGTTTTTACAATATATATAATATTACTTCTTATCTATAAACAATTAAAAGTCAAATAGCACCGATGTCCCAGTTATCGTCATTTAAAAATCTGCCATGTACTGGTAATCGTGAGTCGTTGTCCTAATCTTCGTGAAAAAGGTTAAGTTTTCTTGAAATCAGATTATAGCGATTTGGAGGTGTATTTCAAGTGTATTTTTGTATTTTAAGTATACTTTAATTAAATGAAAGATGTATTGTTAGTTTTATATTGATTGAGAGATTGAGACCTCCGAGATGAAATCCGTCGAAACATAACCTCAAAATCGAATCTTCTGATAGTTCCAATACGTCTGATGGACATTATAATAATTAATCATAATAAAAATGAATTTTCTTTTAAAATGTTTAGTTTTTATTTCAATTAAAAATATTTTCGAATAAAATTAATATTTTATTTATAAGAAATAAAGTGGTCTCAAAAATAAATCGAAATAAATATTTATTAGAATTTTGATCACGATAAGTGATAACTACAATGCTGAAATTCTTTTATAATACTGAAGATTATAATTAAACATTATTAACATTTTCCTTTTCAAAATAAAGTTCGAAAAATAATATTGAGTTGTATAATGTCATATAACCTATAACTTTGTTCTATAAAATGGCTAAGTACAACGTAATTACATGGGATACAAAAATTTACGCACTGGTAATTTGTATAATTAATTTTTTTGCCACATAAATTATAAACACAATGACAAAATTTGATAAATTGCAGTGACTAAAAAAATCATCTGTATTTGGAGGTTATGTTCTGTTTACGTTGTCAAAACATTAAAACTATCAATAATTATATATCTGTTACACATTTTTCTTTATATTATGCAGTACAGATTAATGTTAGCTAATGAAAACCTACTCAATAAATATTAACTTCACTGAAAAATTATAATAAACTAAAAAATTGATAATGAAATCACTAAAGTCATGCCAATATTTTACATCACCTTTTTTCAGTTTTAAGCACTAATTTATATTACGATTACTTTTCACGCAGTAACAAGTCAGTTCTCCGATTTCATTTCACGCCTTTTTGAAATTAATTAAATCATTACTTGTAACGAAATATGGAAATAAAATTTTGACAGATTCGTCCTAGTCTTCGTGACCGGTCGCGATTACTCGAGCAACTATGCTTTTGAAACGTCCCTATAATCGTGCTCGATATTTCTCGAACGAGAAGGTACTAAATGAAGACTTTACTTAATTTTATGAAACAAAAATGATCTTTTATTACAAAAAAATAATTTTCGTCCTGATCAAGTAATTTTTTGACATATTAAAAGCTTAAGCAAAGAAACGTCTTTCCTAACCTAAATGTTAAGCTATTTTCCACGTTTCGTGATTTATCGCCACCCCGGTAAGAAGGCTTGAATAGAATAGAATTAAAAATGTAAGATTTCAGCGTGAAAGTAGAGATAATCCTATTATTTTTAATACCTGATTTTCCCTTCAGGCTTCAATGTTCAAGAAAGTAATAAGTGGCTCAGAAATGAAATTCCCGTCTATTCACATAGTGTTAATGACTCTCTTTCCTATTCCAAAAAGAAGGTTAGATATGAAGTGTGTTCAATTCAGTTTGATTCATTCGCGAAATGTGTACATTGAATTTTATGAATTACCGGTTTTTGAATTCAAGTTAGGAAGGGTCTATTACAGTGAATTCAAGTTTACATTGCGGAGAGATGGTGTGACTTCAATTCAAGAAATCTGAATTGATTTGATATGAAACGTATTATCCTCAATTCCAAATGGTATAACTGAATTGAATGAAATAGGATTTGTGATACCGAGATACCAAACAGAATTTATGTATTTTGAAAACATTAGTTAACTTGAATAATTAATTAAATAATTATTTAATTAATTAATATAATTATACATACATATAGTAATAATAAATTCTTTAATAATCATCAGTAAATTGTCCTTTTACTGCTTTTGGTATTAGATAGGTAGAAAATTATATTTTTCAAACTGTATTGAAACGTATAGCAGTTGCTTCTTTCTAATTACTGTTTCTGGTTTAAGAGAACGAAGGGAAAATCAGGCAGCGGCGTAGCCAGGAATTTTTTTCGGGGGGGGGGGGCTGACCTTAGGGAAGCAGGGCAAAAAAGGGTATCCGAAAAATAAAATTGCTTAATATTGAAGTTCAAAAAAACATAATTGTTTAAACAATTTATTATTGTTTTTAATACTATTCTCTTTGAAGAATGTTAGAAAGTTGCGCTTTTTTCTGAAATTTTCCACTTTTTGTCTATTTTTCACTTAGAGTGTGGTAATAATTGATGAAATTTAACAAACATAATTGTTTAAAAAAATTATTATTAGTTACAACTATCTTCTATAGTAATGCTATGTAATTGCGGTTTTTTCAGAAATTTTTCACGTTTTGTCAACTTTTCACTTAGAGCGAGGTAATAATCATAGAAATTCAACAAACATAGTTGTTTAAAGAAATTATTATTGTTTATAACTATCTTCTTTAATATTACTGCTAGATAGCTGCGGGTTTTTTCTAAAAAATTTCCCTTTTTGTCAATTTTTCACTTAGAGTGAGGTATGAATTAATGAAATTTAACAAACATAATTGTTTAATTAAATTATTATTGTTTATAACTTTATTCTCCTATAATAATGCTAGATAGTTGCGGGTTTTTCTAAAAAATTTAACTTCTTGTCCACTTTATACTTAGGAGACAATAATAATTGCAAGTTAACAATCATAATTGTTTAAACACTTAGCATGGTTTATAACTATCGTCTCATAATTTTTCAGCTTTTTTTTAGCTTTTTAGTTAGGAACAAATGTGGGCGTCCGCATGAAAATGGTCCTTATGGCCGATATGGAGTTACATACAGAATCATATAACCGGATAAGCTCCCGGCATTTTAAGCCCAAGACGAACCCTTTAGGTTTAAAAACGAGTCGCCGGGGCATTTTTGAAGTTGTAACATCGAAAAACCGCTTTTCGAGAAAAACACAAGAGAACCATAAGCGCACATGTTACACTTTTTCTTTGAAAATGAAATATACCCATTTCCGCTTGCTTTCAGGACATAAATATAGTGTAAAAAATGCAGTATAGGTATTAGTATTATTCGCTACTTAAATAAAAAAATAATAATCATGACCCTGACTTAGAAAAATTCGTCATGGGAACGCCCACAAATAATAAATAATAATATTAATTTAAACAAACAGGCTCTGAAAATTTGAAGAATGTTTCAAATATCTATTTTATTTCAGACAAATATAATAACAAAAAAGAAAGAGATTGTTTAAGAAATGATTCTCTCTCTATTGTTTATTTATTATATGTCCATAACTAAAAAGACAAAGTAATGTTAAAAATTTTAAAAATAAACCGCAACTTTCTAATTATCTAAGAGAAGACAGTTATAATCAATAATAAACTGTTAAAACAATTATGTTTATTAACTTGCATTAGTTATTACCTCATAAAGTAAAAAGTTGACGAAAACTAATTATTAAGTCACTCGAAGCGAAAAGTGAATAAACATTGGAATATTTCAGAAAAGACCGCAAATTTCTGGCATTATTGAAATAAAATATTATTAAAAATAATAATAAATTGTTTAAACAATTATGTTTGTTAACTTGAATTAATTATTATCTGACTCTAATTGAAAATTTGATCAGAAGTGAAAAATTTCAGAAAAAACTGTAACTTCCTATCATTATTCTGAGAGAATATAATTATAATTAATAATTAATTATTTAAGAAATTTCTGGTGAATTTAATTGATCATTGCCTTGCTCTAATTGAAAAGATTAAAATAAGTTGAAAATTTCGAAAAACCGCGACTTTTCAAATCTATTCTAAAAGAAAATTGCTAAAAACAATAATAAATTGTTTAAACAATTCATTATTTAACAATTCAATTTATTTCGTGGGTGTGGTGAGCCCACACTTGTAGTTATTTATAACTACAAGAAAAACCTAGAAACACTACCCGAATCGGGTAGTGTCACGCCTACCCTGAAAGGGAAATGGTTTAATGGTATATATATATATATATATAAATATTTAAACTTATAGTTATTAGTATGAAGTAGGATTTTATGTATTATAAACAATTTGTATTTCAAAAAACCGCAAAAAAATTATATTTAGCGCCAGAAACTCGCGAAACACAACTTTTCACTGATGGGTTTTTTGGGACCCTATAAAACAGACTTATGGTGGTGATATTTAAAAATTGAGTTTTTATTTGTATTCTATTGCTAACTGTGAAAAGAAATGTTGAGTTTCAACTCGATACACCTAATATTGGGCATCGCCCGATTCGCATTCGTCTACCTGCTAAGTATACCCCCACCATTGCGCTATGCGAGTTACCCCTCACTTGCTTTTGCCAAGTATATCTGGCGTCGGATTAGAGGCGGACATACCCTCGGACATACCTGAAATCTTGAAATTAGTATCCATTGTACTTATACTCCCTTTGTATTCAATACTCATTCATAGATTGCCTATACACTCCGCGCTCCCTTATACGACGAGCTCGGAACCGAAAACGTTCCCTTATACGACGGCGCAAGGGGAACCCTTCCACTTGCAATACCAACAATCTCACGTGGTCGTGCGCATGCGCGTTGAATCCTGCGTCACTGACAGCTGACTATATCATATTCACGCGCGAGACTATTTGCTTCCCGCGCGAGCTTTGAGCGGAAGAGTGGGGATGGTGGAGAACGACTTTTCCGTCGTATAGGGGAGCGGCAACTGGTCGTATAATGGAGCGGACGTATAGGGGAATGTCGTATAAGGGAGCGCGGAGTGTATATTACTCTATTTTGGAAGGCTTAGAATTTAAATTCATTCAGTTTTTAAGAGTTTTAAACTGGATATTGAAAACTTCGCAAATTTTACCATTTTTAACGTTTCAAAGTGAGATTTGACTGCAATTTTTAATATATCAATTTGCAATAATTCGTCTAGGTCACAGAATTTGAAATTGATAAAATTTACACGTTAGTATCTCACATATTATTCATTTTTTCAACGTTTTAAATTTAAAATTCATTAATCTTTGTGACTTTGAATTTTAGAATATTGTACAGTTAGGCTGATTCAATGTACATATTAATGTAATAATTACATTTAATCACACAATAATTGAAAAGATAAGAATAACAATTGTTCTAAATAGTGTTTGTAGCAATAAATTTTAATTTGACGTATTTTCAAGGTTCGACTTCCCTTAATTTTCTGAATTGATGCAAATCGTACTAAAAGTAATATATATTTGATGATATTTGGTCAAATATAACAATTTAAATGCTTATAAACAGTTTAGATGAACAAATTAAAATTTTTGGGCAGTTACACGTAGAAAAAAATCGGTTTCTAAATCAAAATAGCTTGAGAATGAATAATAACACTGCATGCTAAGATTCACTCAGTGAAAATTCCTGAAATATTTTATTATTAATACTTAACTATGATCAATTGTTTCCAAAAATATTTATTAATACATTTTTATTGATATTTGTGACTAACTTGGACCTTCAACTTAATCTTAAGCTATTTGAATGGAAGGCACAAATTCGTTGTACTTGAACTTCCAAAATATTTGGAAATTGTTCATCTAATTTGTTTATAAAAATATAAATTGTAATATTTTACCAAACATTATCAAACATATATTATTTATAGAAATATTTGCAGCATGTATTTTGTTGGAAATTCGTCTTTTTGGTTGAAAATTAATTTCGTTAAAAATACATCTTTTTTTAATTTAAAATTAAATACTGTTTTTTATTAATCAACAAAGTAGTTCAACTTTCAAACAATTAGTTGAATTTGATATTTTAAACAAGAACAGATTTTTATTTTAAATCAAACACAGCTGAATTGAATAAAAAAGGACTCATTTTTTAATAAAACAGTAAAGTTATCAATCAAAGCAAATGAATATTCAACCAAAACAGATGAATTTTCAACCAAACAGGTATTTGCATTTTTAATCAAAAGATAAGCTTCCTATAAAATAGTTGAATTTTCAACCAAATAGTTACATTTTCAATCAAAAAGATGAATTCTTACCAAAATACATTAATTTTTAAACCAAATACTTGAATTTTCTATAAAAAAACGAATTTTTAAAAATGTATAAACATTTTCAACCATGCAGTTAAATTTCCTACCAATTTGTTGAATTTTTGAGCCAAAGATAGGAATTTTCTACAAAACATTGATTTCTGAACAAAAAATTTCATTTTCGACGGAAACAGAATAATTTTTAACCAAACAGTTGCATGTTTGAGCAAAAAATATGAAATTAATACAGAAAGAAATGCATTTTTAAACGAAAAAGACAAAAGTCCACGAGTGTTCACGAGGTAGGTCTAGGTCTAGCGGGTCTAGCCAAAGTCCACGTGGACTAAGGTGGTCCACAATTTTTTTTTAAATTTTCATGCATATCTCCCCCAAATTGGTTCAAATCCACAAAAAATGAATGCGTTTAAAAAAAATTATATTAAAAAATTCCGCAAGCCCCATGAAGATTAACACGTATTTCCCATAAAAAAAGACATTTTTGTAAATTTTATTCAGAATTGTCAGTATTATGTATATCGAGTCGATCCTGAAAATTTCTCTTCAAAATCAGCCATAGAATACGAATGAGAAATTTATTTTTGAATTCCACCCCTATAAGTCTATTTTATAGGGTTTTAAATAAGCCCCATAAGTTAAAACTTGCGGGTATTGCAAGTTTCTGGCGCTAACTGTTCGTTTTTTGAGATTTATTTTAGTAAACATTGTTTCTAGTGCATAAAATATTACTTTATAGTAATAACTAGATTTTCAAATATATTGTTAAAACAATTTATTATATTTTATAGCCATTTTCTCTTAGAATAAAGTTAGAAATTCACGGTTTTATCTGATTTTTTCAAATAATTTTCAACTTTTCAGTTAGACCGAGGCAATAATCAATTGAATTTAACAGACACAATTGTTGGAACTATTTATTATTTACAATAATATTCTTTTAGAATAATGCTAGAAAGTTGCAGTTTTTTTCTAATATTTTCCACTTTTGGTCCACTTTCAAATTCTAGTGAGGTAATAATTAATTCAATTTAACAAACATAATTGCTTAAAGAATTCATTATTTTTAATAACATTCTCTTTGAATGATGCTAGAAAGTTACGGTTTTTTTTTATTTTTTAACTTTTTGTCCACTTTTTACTTAGTGAGATAATTATTAATGCAAGTTGCAAACATATTTGTTCAAAAATTCCTTTTGGTTTATAACTATCTTTTCTTAGAGTAATGCTAGAAAGTTGTGGATTTTTCTGGAATTTTCAGCTTTTCTTTGACTTTTTAGTTTTCGGTAACTACTTCAAGAAAAAAATTGACATTCATATATTTTATTCCATATAAAAAATTTTAGGAATATTTCAAATACCTGTTTTAATTCAGAAAAACATATTCACAAAAAGAAAGATTATTTGAAAAATTATGTTCTCTATTGTTTATTTATTATTTGTTCGTAACTAAGAAGCCAAAGCAAAGTTCAAAATTTCAAAAAAAATGCTACTTTCTAGCAATTATCTAAGAGAAGATAGTTATAAGCAATAATACATTTTTCAAACAATCACGTTTGTTAACTGGTCTTTACATTGTTATGAAACTAAAAACAAACAAATAGATTCAAGGAAAGGGAACACTTTTGAATCATGAACTAGTTGTATTTAACCAAAAAAGACAAATGTTAAAAAAACGAATTTGAAAAAAAAAGTTAAATTTTGAACCAAAAAGGTGAATCTCACATATAAACAGAATTTTTAACAAATTAGTTCAACTTTCAATCAAAAAAAGGTAAATTTTCAACAAAAAATATTAATTTTCCACCAAGAAAATTAATTTTCTACAAAAAAAGATAAATTTATAACAAAATACATCAATTGTTAACAAAATTGTTGAATTTTTGAGCCAAAGAGACAAATTATCTACAAAGCAGTTGAATTTTCAACCCGAAAATACGATTTTTTAACAAAAAAGTTTATTCTTCACCAAATAGTTGAATTTTTAACCAAATAGTTTATTTTTAATCAAATAGTTAAATTTTAAACCAAAAGTTATGAATTTTTAGCAAAAAAATTAATTTTCAACAAAATAGTTACATTTTCAACGAAACAGTAAACCTTCATTAAAAAAAAAAATTTCAACAAAGTCGTTCAAGTTTTACCCGCGCAAATGAATTTTTAATTAAATAGGTCAGTTTTCAACAATATAGTTAAAC
Organism: Andricus curvator; assembly: GCA_932195095.1. NCBI lineage: Eukaryota > Metazoa > Arthropoda > Insecta > Hymenoptera > Cynipidae > Andricus > Andricus curvator. Next base: position 62,733 of record CAKNYM010044081.1, read on the forward strand.
TTTGAACCAAAGAGATGAATTTTCAAATAAAAATATAAATATCCAACAAAAAATTGTTTCTTAACAAAGTGCTTCTATCAAAATTTTTCAACAAAATAGTCGAAACCTCAAGCAAACAAGAGTGTCTGGTAAGAGATAAGATTTTCAAAAAATAGTTGAATTTTTCTTTAAAAAAAATTCAGCTTGACTTTTCAACAACAAAATATGAGTTTTAAATAAGAAGTACATTTTCTATCAAGATACTGAAATTTTCAACCTAAGAAGACGATTTTTCAACAAAATAGTTGAATTTTAAACAAAATATAGTTGAATATTTAACCAAACAGTATCAATTTTTAACAAAATTGTTCTCGTGTTGAATTTGCAATGAAACTGTTGTCATTTTATCCAAGAAAGATGCAATCTCTATTAAAATAGATAAATTTTTTAATTAAACAAATTTTCAAAAAAATAGTTCAATTTCTACCAAAAAAATTTCAGTTTGGCTATTTATCAACTAAATATGAGTTCTAAATAGATAAGTACATTTCACATTTTCTATCAAGAAACTTAAATTTGCAACCTAAGAAGACGAGTTTTCATCAAAACAGTTGAATTTTCAAACAGTTTCATTTTTTATTCAAGATTTATTATAATAATTTTTTTTATTTAATTTCATTTTACGCGTCTTCGAAACTAAAAAGCTTCAAATTTTAGAGTAATAAACTCCATCGGAAATTATTTCTAAACTGGAACCCAAAGGGACAACAGCTTAATTTTATTTTGAAAAATCCCTGTAATAAAGGTTAAATATCTCAGGTACGCCAGCCGTCCAGGCGGGAACAAGCAAGCGAGGGGTAGCGTGCTAAACGCAATGGTGGGGGTATACTACCCAAGACAGCCGATGCGAGTCGGGAATCGGCCGTCAGAACCAGCCCCCTGCAACGACTGTATGTTAGCGTTAGTTCACTAGTACGGTCAAGTGAAGCGCAGAGCGCAGATGGCGCTGGGAGTCTTTCCAGCCTGTTTTTACATGGCAAGCATAGGCAAAATTATTTAGAAATTAATTTAATTGATATTATTCGTAATGACAATCGGTTTTATACATCACATTATTGAAGTTTCATATCTTTTTAAATATTAGAATAATTTTAAGTAAAAAAAAAATCATCAAAATCTTTTTTTTAGCTGCGGGAAATATGAAAGGTTTCAACCGTAATATGTAGGAAATGAATTAAAATTTTTTTCAACTCAAGAAATAAAATTAAACTTAGAATTATACTAATTTTTATTATTGCATTACAAATTAGTCTATAAAAATCAAATCAAATATTTTTGCGAAAAATAAGTTTGAAAAAAAGCATGGAGAGACAAACAATATATTTTTTTTATTACATATAGTTACAAAAAACTACTGCAAAACTGATAAAATATTTTTATAATATAATATAATATTGTGAAATTATATTTCATAAACAAAATTACTGTTATGAAATATAAAATTTAATTAAAAATTGAAATTAAATAACAGATATTCTAATTTTATATTGGGGTAAGGAATTGATTTATTGGGAAAGAAAATTAAAATATGAACAACGTTATATGCTGGTATAAATAAGCAATTTATTAATGACAGTAACCATAAAACAATAACAAATGATTAATTTGAATAAACTTCGTAAACTAAAATAAAAGTATTTACACTGTTTAAAACTTTAAGTCGTTCAAACCTCAGCAACTCGTCTAAGTTAAAAAAAATAAAATTTCGATTAATTAATTCAAATACTGGTCAAATTTAAAATAGATATATAGTTTCAGTTCAGGATAAGATGTTCGATAATTTGTACTAAAATATATAGTTTTTATTAAAATACATCGTTCTTATTTAATTTTTTATATTTCTACTAAAAGGTTTTTTTGAGATAAAGATATTGTTTCAGTTTGAGATAAAATGTTTGATATTTTTTATTGAAATACATATAGTTCTCAGTTAATTTGTCATATTTCTACGAAAGAATTTTCAAAAGTGAAGATATATTTTTATTTTAAGATGAAATTGTCTATATTTTCCATTAAGATACATAGTTCTTGTTCATTTTTTTATATTTCTACGAAATTTTTTTTTTTTAATGAAGATATCTTAAAATTTTGAATTTCTTTTTTTAAATGTTAAAAAATCTACGCATTGTTTAAAATTTGTTGAAATCTTCTCAAGGCTTAAATTACTTTTTAATCATTTCAAACATTTTAAATATCTCTCAAACTTACTTAAATTTTTTCTGAATTAATAATTGTTCAATTGTTATTTATTCATCAAAATTGGTTTATAAATATTCTCTTAAAAATAATTTTTTAAAATAAAAAATCATTTCAAATTTTCCCAGGAATCTCAATAAATTTTTTTATCCTTTTGTAACCTTTCAAAATCATTAAAAAGCTTTAAAATTTTATTTTAAAAACTTCAAAAATCTCCATTTTGTTAATTTTTTTTTGAAATATTCTCAAGTTTAAAAATGAGTTTGAATCTTTTAAAAACTTATAAATATCTCTGATCTTACTCGAATTTAAAAAAATTATTCGTTCAACTTTTATTTAAATAAAAATTGAACAGTTTCACTCACAAACTAAAAAATTTTCATATAGAATAATAAAATAAGTAAAATTGTAAAGTTCAAAGTTTAAATTTTGCTTTCTGAAATTTTAACGATTCAAGGCTTTATTTCTCAATGAATTAAGATTAAAATTATTTAGTTTTGAATATTTGATTTATAATTGTGGATTTTAAATATAAACTAAAATATTGCTAAATATTCCAAAATTATATATTTTTAATTGTGTCAGTTAAAAATTGTATATTTTAGACGTTTCAGACTGAAATTATGAATCTATTAATTTAAAGTTCAAAATAGTTTATAAAGTTTCAATTGGACGTTTACATTTGTTTAACTACTACAGTAACTTAGGCTTTTGAATCTAAACAGATATAGTATCATTTTAGGATAAAATGTTCTATATTTTTTATTACAATACATAGTTCTTATTTAATTCTTTATATTTCTACAAAAGAATTTTTTAAATATAGATATCGTTTCAGTTTAGGATAAAATGCATAAATGATACCTTCTTCATTTATTTGTTTGAATAAAACTATTATTTTAATTATTCAATCCTTTGGTAATTTGAATCTGTACTTTATTTTTACACTTCATCAAGAAAAAAAATGTATATAATAAACCGGTGTACCGGCACTGTCGTGCGGTACCACTTATATTTTATATCTCACAAACGGTTCAATCAAAAATAAGGAAACATTAATTGCCAATTATTACATAAACAACAATAATATTATTACCTTGAAATTAAACAACAATCATTCATTGTAAATATAAATATTTTATATTTATACTCGTCACTCCCAGAACAGTGACTCCATCCTCTGCAAAAGTTTTTCGCTCCCACAAAATACCTTCTTAAACAAAATTTCTCTTGCACACGCCGTGTCCGGTTTATACCACAAAATTTCCCCTTGGGATGGCTTTTTGTCAGGCTTTTAGATTTTCTTTACCTTTTGGCACGTAAAAGAAATGGAATTTTTCGGAGCAGCTGTCATAACCTAGCTGACTTACATCCCGGGGCAATACACCACGTTCCACCCATTTTAGTTATTTTAGTGCCAACTTTTGTATTAATAATATTTAAAAATTTTTAAACTTAGATTTGTAACACACAAAACCGATTGTCATTACGAAAAATTAGATAAAATTGATTTTTCAATAGTCTTTCCTATTCTTGCCATGTAAACATAGGCTGGAAAGACTCCCAGCGCCATCTGCGCTCCGCGCTTCACTTGACCGTACTAGTGAACTAACGTCGTTGCAGGGGGCTGGTCAGAACATAGACACAAGCTGTTGTAAATAGAATGAAGTTTTCCAGTGTATAATAGACGTGATTACGAAATTTCTGTGGGGGGGGGGGGTGGGGCCCCGGGGGCCCCCCCCCCCCCCACCCCTGGCTACGCCACTAAAATCAGGTATTAACATGAATTGAAATTTTCAATCCTATTCTATTCAAGCCTTCTTACCGGGACCTGCAATACAAATCAATTTTTTGTACCCATGTGCACTATTGGTACAAAAAAACTAACTTGGTTTCTACAACAGGCACAGTTCAAACTTACTTAAAAATATTTTAGGAATGTATTTTATGCGGAAAATACTTACTTCTGGCGCTTATACTTCAAAACTGACGATTACTGGGACCGCCACGATCACTGGGACGTTTACCTTAGACCTTTCTACTGAAAACAATGAACTGCAAGCAAAAATAATTCAGATTTTCTCATTGGTTTCTATTAATTAAGTTCGCATTCAAGCGGAAAAACGAGAAAAAGAGGGAAATAGGAAAAAGACTGTGGAGCCTGCGATAAACAAATAGGGATTTTGATCATTTATAGACCAAAGAATAACACTTTAAATATCATTTGATATTAAACTGTAAGTTTAGTATACATATAATATGTACCTATATATATGTAATTTAATATACATAATTTAAATATATTCTGAAATATTGTCTCATATTCCCAAATATTCCCTCATATTCCTACATATTCCTACATATTCCCTGATATTCCCTCATACTTCTACATATTCTCTCATATTCCCACATATTCCAATATTCTTTATATTCTTTGTATTCCCAAATATTCCGATATATTCTATGTATACCCGAATATGCTTTAGGGAATATATTCCTCTTACATGAAAAATCAGAGTGGTCGACCCCTCGATTCATTTTTTTGGCTTGAAAATTCAACAAATTGGTTGAAAATTCAATTTTTGTTGTTGAAAATTCAACTGTTTTACGGAAAATTAATCTTTTTGGCTTGAAAATTCAACAAATTGGTAGAAAATTCAACTATTTGGTAAAAAATTCCATTTTTTTGTTAACAATTCATATTTTCGGGTTGAAAATTCAACTATTTCGTTAAAAATGAATTTTTTTTTTGTTGAAAAGAAATTTTTGTAACTGAAAAAATGTAATGCAGAATTCAAAAATTCAAAATTTGAAATTTCACATGCAACCAAATCCAGCTTGCGCCCGCAAACTCGCAACAGGTAAAGGTGAAAACACCAGGGGCGCAGGCCGCAGGCCATCAGGTGTAGCGAGGGGGAAGTTGACTCTTGGAAGGTGGGAGTCAACCTGACCGGTTCAGAGCTCTTTCGATCGACAGTCTCCTACAGAAAGTCGGTGAACAATGTGACTGACTCTTCGCGAAGTGTTGTAAGTTTTTTCCAAAAATTTTTTATCAAATTTTTTTATTTTCAAATCACCCTCCTTTCGGTAACAGTTCTGTGAATTTTTTTTTTGATCCACATGACATTTGTTACTTTTCATCAACATCCTCGACTGTAAGTACGACGTTCGAAAATCAAAGCTGTTCGGGAATGTGCGCGCAAAAGAGAAAGATGGAAAACAATAGAAGACGTAGCCTTCAAACTCCACTTTCATTAGGATACATTTATATTCCAATTTTTAAACCAAGGACAATTTTAGCCAAAAATATATTTATTTTTAATAAAATATAGTAAATTTTGTGTTTTCGGATTTTTCTATAAAAATCGGGAGTTAGTTGTTTGGTACCAGGCACGCAAGTAGCATGAGTCGAAGACGTCTCCAAAAACTTCACTTTCATTATGATACATTTATATTCAAATTTTCAAACAAAAGGCAATTTGAGCCAAACATATATTTATTAAAAAAAAAAAAGTAAAATTTTTATTTTATTTTTTTTTTTTGTTCTAAAAATCTGGATTTAGTCGGAAGTAGTTTGGTACCAGGCACGCAAGTAGCACGAATCGAAGTCGTCTCAAATCCTCAGAAGAAAAATATCCGAAAAATTTCCAAAATTTCGGTTTTTTTCGTATCGTTAGAAAACGATTTAAAAACAGTTATTTGGTTTTAATTCTTTTATAATCACACGAAGATATCAGCATGAATTTAAAAACAATTAGGGAAATCCTCCCTACAGTAGATAATGGAGCCTACAGTGGATAATCATTATTTAAAAATAGCATGTAAAATAATTAATTCAATTTAATTGAAAGTTAAGACACAGTTATAATAAATCTAAATTAAAATTTATTATTTTTCTTTTTTTTGTGCGCTTAATTAATTATTATCCACTGTAGGTTGCATTATCCACTGTAGGAAGGTTCCCCCTAGATGTCCATGAATTTAATTGCAATTACTAACAAATTTATAAACCTATGTTTTGAAATTGATAAACTATAAACAATGTAACTTCTTCATCTCTTGTATTTTTATTTTATTAATTATGACAATACAATAAACAATGAGCGATTTTAAAGTAAACTGATAGTAATTCTAAGAATAATTATGATATGCGAAACTGAAATATTTTTCTTTTTTTTTTGCAAAAATCTCACGTTTCGCGGTTGAGAAATGAGAAATTCGTGATGATAGCTTCGGAGACTTCGATATTTCTTCGTGTCTTCAGAACGGCGATTTCGATATTCGAGAGGCAGTGACTTTACTATAGCGTAGTGAAACATGTAACTATTATACTCTCGGAACCAGTCAGGCAACATTCCTACTGTTTGACCGCATGAAAACTGACTGAACGTATGTCGGATAATTGTAAATTTGTTTTATTAGTATTTAATTATTATTTAATTATTTATATATTTTGAATTTTATATTTATATATATTTTATATATATATTAGGCTGGTTCAAAAAAATCGACTTTTTTTTTCGAAACCCCCACATAAAAACTTCCGGAAAGGTGTAAAAAGACGCCTGTGAAAAACAGAGCTCTTAATATTAATATTTAGAGGTCGCTCATCGCGAATTTCT
>CAKNYM010044082.1:4025-15262 GCA_932195095.1 Andricus curvator
TTTCTGAAAATTCCCTGTTCCAAATTAGATTCTTAATTATTTATGAAACTTCCCCATTTCAACTGAAAATTCTAGTTCTTTTTAAAAATTCCCTTTTCCGACTCAAAATTGTAATTCTTTTTAAAAATTCCCTTTTCCAAGTCAAAATTGTAATTTTCTTATAAATTCTCCGTTTCTACTGAAAATTGTAATCCTATTTCAAGATTTTCCTGTTCTGAATCAGAATCTTCATTATTTTAGAAAATTCCCCGTGCGAACTCAAAATTGTGATTCTTTTTGAAAATTCCTTGTTCCAAATTAGATTCCTTATTATTTTCAAAACTTCCCCGTTTCAACTGAAAATTTTAATTCTTTTTAAAAATCCCCCTTTCCAAGTCAAAATTGCAATTTTCTTTTTAAATCCCCGTTCCAGCTATAAATTGTAATTCTTTTTAAAAATTCAGTTTTTCAATTCAAAATTCTAATATTCTTTGTAAATTCTCCGTTCCAACTCAAAACTCTCCTCGTTTCCCCAAGTAACACTTTCATTTCCCTACATCCCTTCCCAACCCTCAATTCCCCTTCCCTACTTACCCTCATTCCTAATAATTGACTCTCACTTGAACTTACTTTACCTACTTTCCCTACCTTACCCAACTTCTTCGTTACCTGCTACACCCTTTCTTCGCTTCCCCAGGTAACACTCCTCTTTCCCTACTTCTCTTCGCCAACCCTCAATTCCCAACTCCTACTCACCCTCATTTCTAATAATTTCCTCTCACTTACACTCACTTTATCTACTTTTCCTAACTTGTCCAACTTCATCACCTGCTATCCCCTCTTCTCGTTTTCCCAGGTAACACTCCCCTTTCACTTCTACCCTTCCCTAGCTCTCAAATCCCCTCCCCTACTCGCCCTCATTTCTAATAATTTCCTCTCACTTACACTCACTTCACCTAGCTGCCCTACCTTGCCTAACTTCTTTATCACCTGCTTCTGCTTCTCCTTGCTTCCCCAGGTAACACTCCCATTTCTTAACTCTGAATTTCTATCCCCTGTGCACCCTCATTTCTAATAATTTCCTCTTACTTACACTCACTTCACTTACTTTCCCTACCTTGCCCAACTTCTCTATCATCTGCTTCTCCCTCTCCTCGCTTCCACAGGTAACACTCCCCTTCCCTAACCCTAAATTCCCCTTCCCTACTCACCCTCATTTCTAATCATTTCCTCTCACTTACACTGACTTTACCTACGTTCCCTCCCTTTATTTCTTTTCACTTACCGTATTTTCCCTCCTCTAATTTCCCCTAATTTTCACTAATTTTTGCTCATTTCTGCTACATTCTGTCCTCTCATTTCCCTCACTTTCCCTACGTTCCCTTACTTTTCCTACTTCTGCTTCCCATATTTTGCAAAAAGGATATAGGAAGTAGGGTCGAGTAGGATAGGGGTTGGTGGCAAAGTAAGGGTGAGGATGATAATATAGGATCTAACATGATAGGATCGGATAGGATAGGACAGAATAGGTCAAAAAGAAACAGTGAAAGAGGGGGTTAAGTGAAAAATGGTGTAATTTTTCAATTTAATTTAACATTTTAACATCTCAATTACATTACTTCGCCTACCTTTCCCAAGTTCTTCATCACCTGATTTCCCCTCTCCTCGCTATCCCAGCTAACACTCCGCTTTTCCTACTTCCATTCTCCAACCCACACTTTCCCTCCTCTACTCATCTAAAATTAAATACCCCTCTTCTTCCCCTACAACCCTCCTTCCTTAACTACATCACCTGCCACCCTCTCTCCTCTCTTCAACAGATAACACCCCTTTTTCCTACTCCCCTCCCCAACTATAATTTACCCTCCACTACTCTTTATTCTTTGCCTCTCTCGTTCTTAAAATTAAATAGAGGAGGAGATTTAGGATCAATCTACTAAATTCACGGAATTACCCAAGTCAAATCAAATTATAAAAGTTAAGCATTTTATATATTATATTAAATAGGCTATGCAAGCCTTTTTTGTAGGCGCATGGCGCCTACTATGACTAAACCAATTTTGTTCGCAAGAGGCATTGATATATTTTTGCTGAAAGAGCTGTTTTAATTAGTTGCTTGAAACCTGTTAATTGAAGATTTCTCCCGTGGATGCGGGCTAAAAGAGCATGCCGATAAGCGTTGTGAAGAAGATGATAAAAAGGATGTAAACATGTAATAGAACAGGTTGTCCGTCAATAGTGGAACTGCCGAGAACCATAGATTGAAGATGAAGTTTACGAGCTGAATCCTGAACTGTTAACGCGCTGTAATCGTTTTGCGTCGATGTCTCCGGCACTTCAAGACCGGAACGTATCCATCAGCCCATCTCTTGACAACCTTGCCCCATCAGTGTGCCTATTATGGGCTACCACTTTTTTCCAACACCATCGTCGCCACTTTCTTTGTCCTTTTTCAACCACCTTTTTCTCCTCTTCTCTTATCGATGGTATCTCATCAAAGGACCGATCGACACATTAAAGCCCGGGATACTAAACCGCTGCATATCATTCTGATTATCAGCTTCAGATCAGAATCATCCAGTTTCACAAAGGAATTCCGTAACACTAGTCAGTGGAAGTTGAACTAAAATAGTTCAAAAGTTTTTTTATTTAGGCACCTCCCTTCCCTACCTTACACTCCTCTCCCCTACTTTCCTTTCCCTACTCACCCTGATTTTTGATGATTTTCCCTATTTCCCGTCACTTTATCTCACATCCTCTACTTTCCCTCCCTATTTTTTCCTCTCTTCCCTTATTCTCTCTTCCCTGACTTCACTCTTCGTCAACCTTCCTTAACTTCATTAACTGCCCTCCCCACCCATAACTTCCCCTCCACTACTCATCCACTTATTTATCCTCTGCTTCCACCTCTGCTCGTTTCCCTAGCTAAAATTCCTCTTCTTACTTCCCTTTCCCTACTCGCCCTAATTTCTAATGATTTCCTCTATTTCCACTCAATTTATCCCACCGCTACTTATACTTCCTAATTTACCCTCACGTCCCTTATTCTCCCTTCCCTGACGTCACCCTTCGCCTACCTTCCTTAACATTTTCACTTGATTCTCTCTCTCCTCTTTTCAACAGGTAACACTCCCCTTCCCCTGCAACCCTCCCCAATCATAACTTCCCCTCCACTACTCATCCACTTCTTTATCCTCTGCTTCCACCTCTGCTCGCTCTCTAGGTAACACTTCCCTTCCTCTACTCCCTTCTCCAACCCACACTTCTCCTCCTCTACTCAACTACATTTCTAATAATTTTCTCTCACACTCACTTCACCTACCTTCTCTTTTCTCATTTCCCCTCACTTCTCGTACTTTCCCTCCTCTAATTTCCTCTGATTTCCCCTAATTTCTCCTACTTCCCGTCCTCTCATTTTCTTCATTTTCCTAATTTTCCTTACTTTCCCTACTTCCCCTAAAAAAGATTAATTTTCCACAAAAATGGGACTAATTACATTTTCAGTTAAAAAAATTAATATTTAACCAAAAAAAAACGAATTTCTAACAAACAAATTTAATTTTCAACCAAATAATAAAATTTTTAACCAAATGGATGAATTTTTCAACAAAAATATAATAGTAAACTGTTCAACGGAAAAGAATTGACTTTTCGACGCCTATGAAGCGAGGCTAAAACTCTACTTTTTACTCCCTAGGGAGTAAAACGTAGTTTTTACTCCCTGAGGACTGAGACTCACCGTAAAAACTGTGAGGTAATTTTGGTTGATAATAGAATTTTGTGGTTATTTGTGAAAAGTTACGATATATAACTGATTAAATTGTCGTAAATTACCGTAAATTACCGAAAATTTCCATAAATTCCCGGAAATTAATGAAAACTTTTAAAAATGAATTTTTGCTAATTTATGGTAAACTACCATATTCACCGGGAAAATTACTATAAATTGCCAAAAATTTTCATGAATTTCTGGAAATTTAAGAAAAATTTTGAAAATGAGTTGCGGGTAATTTATCGTAAGTTACCAAATTTACCGGTAAAATTACCATGAGTTACCGAAATTTTCATAAATTTCCGAAAATTTATGGAAATTTAAAAAAATGAATTTTGGGTAATTTATGGTAAGTTACCATATTTATGTGTAAAATTACCATAAATTACCAAAAATCCTTACCAAAAGCCTTCCGTTTAAAAAATTAATTCTTAATATATAAACGAATTTTCAACAAAATAGTTGAATTTTCAACCAAAGAGATAAATTTTTAACTAGAATAATGAATCTACAACTGGAATACTTAAATTTTCAAATATTTTGTAATCAGTTAAATTTTTAGTTAAAAAATTAATTTTCAATTGAAAAATAAGAATTTTCAACAAAATATTTAAATATTCAACCAAAGAGATGAAGTTTTAACTAAAATAATGAATCTTGAAGTAGAATAGTTAAATTTTTGAAATATTTTTTCATTAATTAAATGTTCAGTTGAAATAAATTAATTTTAAACTCAGAAAATAAGAATTTTTAACAAAGGAGTTAAATTTTCAACCAAAGAGATGAAGTTTTAACTAAAATAATGAATCTTCAACGAGTGTAGTTGAATTTTCACTTAAATTTTCGAATATTTCATTAATAGTTGAATTTTTAGTAAAATTAATTAATTTTCCACCTAAAAAATAAGAATTTTCAACAAAATAGTTAATTTTTAACCAAATAGATGAATTATCAACTAAAATTATGAATCTTCAACTAGAATATCAAATTTTCATTTGAATTTTCAAATATTTTTTAATCAGTTAAATTTTTAGTTGAAAAATGAATTTTCAATTGAAAAATAAGAATTTTCGACAAAATATTTAAATTTTTAAACAAAGAGATGAATTTTTAACTCAAATGATTAGTCATCAACCAAATAAATGAATTTTTAACAAAGGAGTTGAATTTACAACCAAAAAGTCGAATTTTTATCTAAAAAAAATATATATTTTCCACAAAAACTTGCGTAATTAAATTTTCAGAGAGAAAAAAAAATTAATTTTTGACGAAAAAAATAAACAATTTTCAACAAAATAGTTAAATTTTTATCCAAAGAGATCACGATTTAACTAAAATAATGAATCTTCAACTAGAATAGTTAAATTTTTTAAATATTTTTTTAATAGTTAAATTATCAGTTTGAAAAAATTAATTTTCAACTAAGAATATGAGAATTTTTAACAAAGGAGTTAAAGTTTTAAACGAAGATATGAAGTTTCAACTAAAATAATGAATTTTCAACGAGAATAGTTAAATTTTCAGTTTCATTTTTTAATATTGTTTTAATGCTTTAATTTTTAGTTGAACTAATTAATTATCAACTTAAAAATAAGAATTTTCAACAAAATAGTTCAATTTTTGCCGAAAGAGATGAATTTTTAACTTGAATGATGAGTTCAATTTTCAACCAAAAAGTCGAATTTTCATATAAAAAAAATATATATGTTCCATAAAAACTTGCGTAATCAAATTTTCAGAGAAAAAAAATTAATTTTGGACGAACAAAATAACGAATTTTCAACAAAATAGTTAAATTTTTAACCAAGTAATAAAATAAAATAGTAAATTGTTTAGCTAAAAATAATTATATTAATATCAAAAAGAGTTCAGATTTTTAACCAAACAGATCAAATTTTACCAAAAGAGATGCATTTTCAAATGAAATGATGAATCTACAACTGAAATAGTTAAATTTTCAGTTGAAAAATTGATTTTTCTACCAAAAAAGCGAATTTTCAACCAAGTTATTAAATTTTTAATAAAAAATTTTTTTTTTCAAATGAAAAGGTTCTTTAAAAAAAACGTACAGTTGAATTTTCAGTTTAATAAAATTAATGTGTAACCCCAAAAACGAATTTTCAACAAAATAGTTAAATTTTGAATGAAAAAAGTAAAATTTTCGATAAAGAAGAATAATTTTTTAACATAAAAGTCAAATTTTCAACAAAGTTTGTAAAGTTTCAACCAAACATTTGACCCATAAGAATGGTTTAAAATTATTCAACCTCAAAATTTATAATTGATTCGTATTCTCTGATGAATTCGTAACAATATACTGAAACAAGGAATTATTTGTAACATAATATCGCGTTTAAATATTAGATTTACAAAAAGCTGACTTTTTCCCATGTTAAATCAATGGGAAACTTAATGGTCTTTGCGCCACACCTAAATATTAACCGATTTTGCTCAAATTTGAAGATTTTTTTTGCATTGGAACAAAACTGGGGGGGGGGGGGTGAGAGCAGAGAAATTCGAAAAGTGAAAAATAAGGGCCATCCTAATGTGGAGGCTCATTAAAAGAGTTGCATATCATTCTGATCCAATTACTGGCCTTTAGCATGAAACCATGGATGACTCATATCATCCAAGTTTAATTAAAATACTGATAGGTAAATTTCCTTTTTGAGAAATTAGGAAGATTTTGAAGATCGGCGATGAAATGATGGGAAAAGAAAAAGAGACAGAGGTAGAGTCACAGGAAGAGCAGGGACAGAGACAGAGCAGGGAGAGAGACAGAGACACAGACAGAGCAGGAACAGAAAAATAGAAACAGACAGATTAGGGATAGACTAAAGCCGAGTTCCGACAAAGACAGAGCTGCGACGGAGACACAGGCTGAGCACGGACAGAGACGGAGGTGGGACAGAGGCAGAGTAGAAACAGAGACAGAGGAACAGACAGAGCAGGAACAAAGACAGAGGCACAGGCAGAGCAAGAACAGAAACATAGACACACACAGATTAGGGACAGAGGCACATACTGAGCATGATCAGAGACAGAGCTGGGACATAGGCAGAGCAGGAACAGAGACAAAGACACAGACAGAGCAGGGACATAAAGAGAGACACAGACAGATTATGGACAGAAATTTATACTGAATACGGACAAAGCTGTGAAACAGGCTGAGCAGGAACAGAAACATAGACATAGACAGATCAGGGACAGAGACACAGACAGAGCTAGGATGGAGACAGAGCTGGGACAGAGGCAGGGCAGAAACAGAGGCAGAGACACGGACAGAGCAGGAACAGAAACATAGACACATACAGATCAGGGAGAGAGATACAGACTGAACACGGATAAAGACAGAGCTGGGGAAGAGGCAGAGCAAGAACAGAGCCAGAGACACAGACAGATCAGGGACAGAGACACAGGCATAGCACGGAAAGAGACAGAGCTGAGACAGAAGCAGGGCAGGAACAGAGACAGACACCGACAGAGCAGGAACATAAACATAGAAACAGACAGATCAGGGAAAGAAACACAGCACTTACAAAGACAGAGCTGGGGAATAGGCAGAGCAAGAACAGAGACAGAGACACAGACGGAGCAGAAACAGAAACATAGGCACAGACAGATCAGTGACAGAGACGCAGACTGAGCATGGACAAAGACAGAGCTCGGAAACAGGCAGGACAGGCACAGAGACAGACACAGGTAGAGCAGGAACATAAACATAGAAAGACAGATCAGGGACAGAAACACAGACTGAATACGGACAAAGACAGAGCTCGGAAATAGACAGAGCAAGAACAGAGACAGAGACACAGACAGAGCAGAAACAGAAACATAGACACAGGCAGATCAGGGACAGAAACACAGCCTAAACACGGACAAAGACAGAGCTGGGAAACAAGTAGAGCAAGAACAGAGACACAGACAGAGCAGGAACAGAAACAGCAGGAACAGAAACATAGGCACAGACAGATCAGTTACAGAGACACAGACTGAGCATGGAAAGAGACAGAGCTGGGACAGAGGCAGGACAGGAACAGAGACAGGCACAGACAGAGCAGGAACATAAACATAGAAAGACAGATTAGGGACAGAAACACAGACAGAACACGGACAAAGACAGAGCTGAGAAACAGGCAGAGCAAGAACAGAGACAGAGGTAGAACAGGAACAGAAACAGCAGGACCAGAAAAATAGACAGACAGATCAGGCACAGAGAAATAGACAGAGCGAGGACAGAGAGAAAGAGAGAGACAGAGATTGAGAAAGAGAAAGAGGAGGTAAAAGAATAAGAGTCTCAAAAGCGCGATTAGTAGAAAAAGAAGACCGACGATATTCAAAGAAGGATCGTAATGTGAAACAGACGCAACAGTCCTTTTTCGGCAAAATAACTACGCCCCGATTCACGCTACTTTAACGACTCATCCGTAGCTCCCTTGGCACAGACGTCGCGTCGAGTCGGCTTCTTCAAGGTTCTTAGATCCTGGAAGGCCCCCTTCGTCTCAAGGAATCGCATTTCTGAAAACTCTTTTCACGTAAACCTACTCCTCCTCATCCTCCTCCTTCCCCTCATTGGTCACTAGCCAAGATCATTGTCGTTCCTTCGAAAATATTTCCTCTCACAAAATTTACAGCTTTCTTAAATCTTCCGAGCGAAATCGTAAATTAATCCCTCGTAAAAATCAGACTAGATATTATTTATGCTAAAACTAAAACCTTGGAAAGGAAATCTCCACTTTACGAGATTTAATATCCAGACCCGGTCCATCTGGTTTTTTTGTGGTAGACTTTATTTTTAAACGTATTGTAAAAAGTTCTCGCCGCCGCACAGTGGGGCAAAAAAAACGTCCGTGGATGAATTGATTTTCGTATCCGATTTTAACTTTTCTTTTTTAATGAAAGCTAATCAAATTTCGCATCGATTTGTCATGGCCGATTTTTCAATTATTGTTTATTTAATAACAAAATTGAAAAAAATTTTGACTTTTGAAGTATACCGGTTTTCAAAAAATGATTTGAATAAATCAAAAATACCTACAAGACCTAAAGCAACTATCCAAAAAAGCTGTCCAATAGCAATGCAAATGTTAAAAAATTTATTGAATTTGTTATAAACAAATAAGTGAATGAAAATGGTTCCGTGGGGATTGGCGGCGATTCGTCACTTGATTCGCACTAAATTTGAACAATTCACGGACAAAAAGAGTTTTTTAGTTGAATTAATAAAACTTAATGATTTTTTTTTATTTCAAAAGTAATTTTTATAAACAAATATCCATATCAGGTATTTTGATGGAATAAATCAAGTTTTTTCTATGGAATCGATCATATATTACTTGGAAATAAAACCCAAGTATCATATTTGGTCACCAAATAAAAGTTAATAATTTTTTAAACTACCTTAATTAACAAATACACTATTTGGCTATTTTTGGAGGTACAAACTTGATTTTTTCGATGCATTTACCTGTAAATAACTAACTTCTAAATTTTTAAGAAAAGTTTAATGACAGTAAACAATTTATTCTTGTAAACAACAATTGTTCAAACAAATTTGTATCATTTCATGTAATTATAAATAAAATACCGCTTTTTTACGGAATTGACAGCCAGTTATTTGCCAATGATTTTTTACTAAGAATTTATTACATTTGATAATTGTTTAACCAAACTTTATTAATAAATCCATTATTTGGCTATTTTTCAGCATTTAAACTTGTTTTTTTTTTGTGTAATCAGCTGTTAATAACACATTTTTTGACTTTTTTTGATACATCAATAATGATCCACTTTTTTTTTATTAACCATGTAGTGAACAAATTTGTCTCGGCTACTGCATTTGTGAACTGAATTTTTTATTTTGAGGAATATAATTAAAATTACTTAGCAATAATAAAAATAAAAATAGTGGATCGTTATCGAGCTATCAAAAAAAAGTTAAAAAATGTGTTATTAACAGTTGATTGAACATGAAAAAAGTTTAAATGCTGAAAAATAGCCAAATAATGGATTTGTTGATTAAGTTTGGTTAAACAATTATCCAATGTTATCGATTCATAGCAAAAAATCATTGCTGAATAACTGGCTGTTAATTCCGTGAAAAAAGTAGAATTTTATTAATAAATACATAAAATGATAAAAATTTGTTTAAAAAATTATTATTTAAAATAATAAATTATTTACTGTCATCAAAGTTTTCTTAAAAATTTAGGAGTTAGTTATTTACAGTAAATTGCATCGAAAAAATCAAGTTTGTACCTCCAAAAAGAGCCAAATAGTGTATTTGTTAATTAAGGTAGTTTAAACAATTATTAACTTTTATTTGGTGATAAAATATGATACTTAGGTTTCATTTCCAAATAATATATGATCGATTCCATAGAAAAAACTTGATTTATTCCATAAAAAATGCCTGATATGGATATTTGTTTATAAAAATTGATTTTAAAATAACAATATATATTTATTAATTTTGAATAATTCAACTAAAAAACTCTTTTTGTTCATAAATCGTTCAAATTTAGTGCCAATCAAGTAACGAATTAGCGCCAATCCCCAAGAAACCATTTTCATTTACTTATTTGTTTATAACAAATTCAATAAATTTTTTAAAATTTTCATTGCTATTGAACATCTTTTTTGGATAATTGCTTTCAGTTTTCTAAGTATGTTTGGTTGAATCAAAGCATTTTTCTAAAACCGGTATACTTCAAAAGTCAAAAAATTTTCTTTTTCATTTTGGTTATTAAATAAACAAAAAAAAGAAACAAAAATTTAAAAATCGATCAAGACAGTTCGGTGCGAAATTTGATTAGATTTCAATCCGATTTGGAAGTTTTTTTTCTAAAGCCTTTTCAAATTTTGAAAAGATTTGTGCGATTAGATTTTTTTTTCAATTGTTTAAAAATTTGTTATTTAACAACAAAGTTGAAAATTTGTTTTTACTTTTTCCAAGTGCTATTTCTTTTAAGACATTTAGGGTGATAAAAAAAGATGTAAAAACAGTGTTACAACTACATGGGAATAATATCCAGTTGGTCAGAATAATTTAAAAAAAATTGTTAATTGTGTTATAAACAAATTAATGAAGAAAAGTCATTTTTTGGATTGGCAATGGTTAGCTCATTTAAATTGATATATTTTGCATGAAATGTAAGAGAAATGAATGTTCCATTACCATCAATCAGGAATAGATGTTTTTGGTGATTGTTTAAACAATTTTTATAAATAAATTCACAGTTTGTCGATTTTTCAATGAATAGGCTGAATTTTTTTTTACGGAATCAACTAAGTCTGTCTTTCCGATGACTCTCCACTATGATACTTTGCAAATTGACAACAATCATTTTTTATTTAAACAATTTTTATAAACAGATTCACAGTTTGGCGATTTTTAAATAAATAGGCTCAATTTTTGTTTACGAAATCAACTAGAGATGTTTCCGATGACTCTTTACTGCGATACTTTGCAAAATGACAACAATTA
>CAKNYM010044082.1:15272-28580 GCA_932195095.1 Andricus curvator
TGTTTACGGAATCAACTAGGTATGTCTTTCCGATGACTCTTTACTATCATACTTTGCAAATTGACAACAATTATTTTTTATTTAAACAATTTTTATAAACAGATTCACTGTTTGGCGATTTTTCAAAGAATAGGCTCAATTCTTGTTTACGGAATCAACTAGAGATCTCTTTCCGATGACTTTTTACTGCGATACTTTGGAAAATGACAACAATTATTTATCATTTAAACAATTTTTATAAACAAATTCACAGTTTGGCGATTTTTCAATGAATAGGCTTGATTTTTGTGTACGGAATCAACTAGGTATGTCTTTCCGAGGACTCTTTACTATGATACTTTGCAAATTGAGAACAATTATTTATCATTTAAACAATTCTTATAAACAGATTCACAGTTTGGCGATTTTTCAATGAATAGGCTCAATTTTTGTTTACGGAATCAACAAGGGATGTCTTTCTGATGACTCTTTACTATGTTACTTTGTAAATTGACAACAATTATTAATTATTTAAACAATTCTCATAAACAAATTTACAGTTTGCCGATTTTCTAATGGTGCCGCACAATGGGGCAAAACAAGTTTTTTTCTGAAAAATTAGTCTAGAGCCTACAATTTTGATCTGATAATAATATCAATAATATTTTTGTAAATTTTTGAAAAAAGTTATAATTTAGATCTGGAACAACCAATTCAAAAAAATAAAAATAATTCTGACTTGAACGAGGATATTTTCTGGAAGAATTATAATTCTGATTTAGAATAGCGAATTTTCGAAAATAATCATAATTCTGAGATGTAATGAGAAATTTTCGAAAAGAATTATAATTTTGAGTCATGCCTGGATTCTAAAGTGAATTATAGTAAAGTATAATTTTGACTTGAGACAGTGAATTTTCAAGAAAAATTATAATTTTGACTTGGAACAGAACATTTTCCGAATAACTGATATGTAATTCTGAATTGGCTCACCGAGTTCTAGAAAAAGAATTATAATACATATCTGGAACAAGTAATTTTCCAGAAGAGTTATAAGTCTAATTTGGATGAGAAAATTTTCGAGAAGAATTATAATTCTGACTTGGAATAAAACCAGCCATTTATCTTCTTTTGAATTTCTTAAATTTGATCTGTTTATGAAGAAAATCAGACTATTTTTAGGCTATGATAAGCTTTTCACAAAAACACTATGCTTCATATGAATATATAGATAATTTGTTAACATTTCCAGTAGATAAATAAAAAAGAAGAGTATATATAAAACTTTTTCTTTTTCAGTGGACATCCACACTTAAATATTTGATTTTTTCTCTTTCCCGAAAAAAAATCAGACTATTTTTTGGCTATGCTCATTTTTTCACAAACACACTTTGCTCTGTATGGATACATAGAGAATTTTCTAACATTTCCATTAGATAATTCAAAAGGAAAAGTATATATCAAACTTTTTCTTCTTCAGTCGATATCAAGACTTGGATGTCTTCAATTTGACCCATCCCAAAAGAAAATCAGACCCCGTTGAGGCTATGATAAGCACAAGATTCAATTTCAAAAAACGAGGAAAATCTTCAGAAGCGAAAGTCTTATCCAGTAAAATGAAGGAAATCTCGACAAAAGCCAACTTTTTGTGCTTTATCTGAGCATGAAGGGAAATCTGAAAAAATGATAAGAAGAATAGATATATATTGTTTTTGAGTCATTTATCATTGCGTCTTTATCCGCTAGGGTTCTTTATATTCTGATCGACTTAGCAAAGCGGAACAAAGAAAACTTGTAGCATCTCGAACCCCCAGTCGAGTGGTTCTTGCATACCTCTCTATGCAAGTACACGTGAATTACTGCAAGTAGTACACTGCTTCGGACTGTTCAAGGTCAGACAGCCACTCTGACAACGTCGTTGAAATCGTTGACGCCACATTAGTCAACTTCAAACGAGACAAGCAGATTTTTCTCGTTAGTCTAACCGGACTTTCCTCCTCCATGTAGTCAAGAGTCTTGAGATTATCTCTCTTATCCTATTGTGTAAAGAAAACTGATACTCCTAAGTCTTGATACTTAATTATCACTAGCTTTCCTGTATCAACAAGAAATGGTTCAATATTCGGAATCAATTGGTAAATCATAAAAGCTTCGATCACATTGAGTAAAAAAGAGGATTTCCTTATTTTCTTTACTGAAAACTGAAAAGACAACACAAAAGAGTATGTCTTATGATTTATTGCAACTCTTTATGTGAAGAGCTTCAATTTGACCCATCTTGGAAGAAAGTCCGACAATGTTTAGGCTATGATGAGCCAATTAGAAACTAATGCTTTATATTAATGAACAGATAATTTTCTAACATGCTCATTATGATGATAAGGAAAAAACAGTATTTACCAATTTTTTCTCTATTTTAGTGGTCAACTAATCTAGGATAGGTGCCATTTGAGCGGTCTTTAAAAAAAATCAGAAAATATTTAGGCTACACTCCTTTAGTTTCAATTTAATCCGTCCTTAAAGAAAATTGGTCTTCATTAGGTAACACTTGCTTGTGAAGTTTTTTTCTGAAGATATTGAAGTGGTCATATGAGAATCCTAATCATCATATTCAACTCTTGGCTGTTTTATGATAAACTTTATTGCCATATTTAACTCTTGACCATCCTGTGAAAATTTTGATCATCGTATGAAAATCTTGATCCTTACAGGATAATCTTGATCATCGCATGAGAATGTTTTAAATTATCGATGATGGCCAGAAACGGCATTTCGGGTCATAAATATCTAGGAAAACACTCCCATATCGGGAAAAAACACTTGAATAGCTTTAATTGTAGTCGTCTTCAAAGAAAATCCGACAAGTTTTATGCCATGATGAGCTTATCACAAATGTATACTCTATATGTAAAGATAATTTTCTAAACTTTCACTACTGATGATTAAAACGGAATAGTAACTATTAAATGTTTTCTTCTCTATTGGGTATCTCCACTCAAATGTCTTCAATTTGATCTATTCCGGAAGATAATCAGACTCTTTTTATGCTATGATAAGTTTTTCACAAGCACAAGCTTTTCCATAAGGTAATTCAAAAAGAAGTGTATATTTTAAACTTCTTCTTTATTAGTGGACATCTACACTTGAATATCTTTAATTTGACCCGTTTCGAAAGAAAATCAGACCATGTTTAGGCTATAATAAGCCTCTCACCATAGTATACTCTACATGTATGGATATTTTTCTAAACTTTCGTTATTGATAATTAGAACGGAATATTATGTATCAAACTTTTTCTTTTTGAGTGGACATCTTTACTTAAATGTCTTCAATTTGACCCGTCTCTAAAGAAAATCAGACTATTTTTAGGCTATGATAAGTTTCTTACAAACACACTATGTTCTATATGAATACTTAAAATATTTTCTGACATTTCCATCAGGTAATTCAGGAAGAATAGTATATTTTAAACTTCTCTTTCAGTGGACATCTACACTTGAATATCTTCAATTTGACCAATCCCGAAATAAAATCAGACATTGTTTAGGCTATGATAAGCTTCTCACCAAAAAGTATATGAATACTTTTAAAATCGAAAAGTCGAATTGAGCTAGATTCAATTTGAAAAAATGAGGACAATGAGACAATTGTTAGGCTGTGATAAGATTTCCACAAATACAGTATGCTATGCATTTATTGATAATATTCTAAACTTTCATTACTGATAATTAAAATGGAATATTATGTATCAAACTTTTTCTTTTCGAGTGGACATCTTTACTTAAATTTCTTCAATTTGACCCCTCTCTGAAGAAAATCAGACTATTTTTAGGCTATGATAAGTTTTTCACAAACACACTATGTTCTACATGGATACTTACATCATTTTCTAACATTTTCATCAGGTAATTCAGGAAGAAGAGTATATTTTAAACTTCTTCTCTTTCAGTGGACATTTACACTTGAATATCTTCAATTTGACCCGTCCCGAAAGAAAATCATACCATGTTTAGGCTATGATAAGCCTCTCACAAAAAATTATGTAAATACTTTTTAAATCGAAAAGTCGAAATGAACTAGATTCAATTTAAAAAAATTAGGAAAATGAGACAATTGTTAGGATATGATAAGAGTTTCACAAAAATAGTATACTCTACATGTATGGATAATTTTCTAAACTTTCATTATTGATAATTAGAACGGAATATTATGTATCAAAGTTTTTCTTTTTGAGTGGACATTTTTACTGAAATGTCTTCAATTTGACCCGTCTCTAAAGAAAATCAGACTATTTTTAGGCTATGATAAGTGTTTCGCAAGAACACTATCCTTTATATGAACCCAGACGGAAATATTATATATAGTTTATATATAGTGTGAAGTATTATATATAATATTCATTTGTTTTATATAAAAAATGAATAAAACAAATGAATATTATATATAAAACTTCACACTATATATAATCTATATATAATATTTCCGCCTGGGAATGTATAGATAATTTTCCAACATTTCCATTAGATAAGTAAAAAAGAAGAGTATATATCAAACTTTTCATTTTTCAGTGGACTTCTACACGTGAATGTCTTTAATTAAATCTATATCTATTTCGGAAGATAATCAGACTGTTTTTAAGCTATGATAAGTTTTTCATAAACACACTTTGTTCTATATGAATACTTACATCATTTTTAAAAATTTCCATTATGTAATTCAGGAAAAAGAGTATATTTTTAATTACTTCTTTTTCAGTGGACATGTACACTTCAATATCTTCAATTTGACCCGCCCAGAAAGAAAATCAGACCATGTTTAGGCTATGATAAGCCTCCCACCAACAAGTATATGGATAATATTCTAAACTATCATTACTGACAATTAAAACGGAATATTATGTATCAAACTCTTTCTTTCCGAGTGGACATTTTTACTTAAATATCTCGAATTTGACCTGTCTCTAAAGAAAATTAGACTATTTTCAGGCTATAATAAGCGTTTCGCAAGAACACTCTTCTTCATATGAATATATAGATAATTTTTCAACATTTCCATTAGATAAATAAAAAAGAAGAGTATACATTAAACTTTCTATTTTTCAATGGACACCTACACTTAGATGTCTTCAATTTGATCCGTTTTGAAAGAGAATCAGACTATTATTAGGCTATGATAAGTTTTGTACAAACACACATTGCTCTATATGAAGTAATAGATAATTTTCTAATATTTCGATTAGATAATTGAAGAACAAAAGCATATGTCAAACTTTTTCTTTTTAAGTGGAAATCTACACTCAACTGTCTTCAGTTGGACCTGTCCCCAAAGATAATCAGACTATGTTTAGGCTATGATAACTTTTCTTACAAACACGCTTAGCTCTATATGAATATATCGATGATTTCAGAATATTTCGATAAGATAATTCAAAAACAAAAGTATGTATCCAACTTTTTTCTTTTTCAGTGGACATCTACACTTGAATGCCTTCAATTTGACCCGCCCCGAAAGAAAATCAGACCATGTTTAGGCTATGATAATCTCACAAAAAATGATAAGAAACGTTTTAAGCCCGAAAAGTGGAATCGCCCTAGATTAAATTTCCAAAAATGAGAAAAATCTTGAAATGTGTGAGTGTTGGTCCCTCTAGAGGAAACAATGTCATTGAGCTCAAGCATATTGCTAATTCATGAAATTACTTTGTCGAGGTGCATGAATTCATTTGCAAACATTGTCATCCAGGTGGACGCTGTTGGCTCAGTGTAGACTCTCGAGGTGACTAAACTTAAATCGCGGAAGAGCCGGTACTCGCTAACAAACTCTGTTTGATTTAAAGCCATTGTGGTCGCGGTGGTCAGGGTCCTATTGGTCGACCGTCTTCAAGAAGTTTGCGCTCGTTGTAGCGGATTTCTGCAAGAGTGGCCCCAAGTAAAAAAATATATACAAGCCCTTCATTACATTGTGTGCAAGAAAATAATTTAAAAAGGAGATGACATGGCGAAAGATGTATTCCGGGATCACAGTCAGTCCCCTATTCCGCTTTCCCCCTTCCCCTAATTCCCCTTTCCCCTTTTTTCCAGAAACGATTATAATCCCTATATTAGAGAATTTTGTCTATTTTTCCCTTTCTCAGAAGTTGCGATTAATTTTTAAAGAACTATAAGAAACTCGCCACCATAAATAAAGGAATGATGATTAGCTTAGCGGGACTATGATAAAGAAAAGAAAACTTTCGACGATTTGGGAAAAATAAAATAGAAAAAGTAAAATCTAACTTGATTTATAAATTAAATTTAATGTTATTTTCCTGTCTAAAAAATTGGTGTGATGTCTCGAAAATTGATCAATTATTGTTGTTGAATAAATGATTGGTTTTTCATTACTTAAAGTTGTTTTGTTAAAAATTCGTCTTCTTGGGTAGAAACTATATTATTTTCGTGAAAAATTCAACTA
This sequence comes from Andricus curvator, assembly GCA_932195095.1. NCBI lineage: Eukaryota > Metazoa > Arthropoda > Insecta > Hymenoptera > Cynipidae > Andricus > Andricus curvator. Next base: position 21,705 of record CAKNYM010044082.1, read on the forward strand.
TTTGGTTAAAAAAGTATATATTTTTAAAAATTTTCTTTTTTGGTAAAAATTAATCATCTTGGTTAAAAAACCATCTTTTTAGTTAGAAATTCAATTATTTTAATGAATGTTAAACTCTTGTTGGAAATTTATTTTTTCTTTAAGATCCATCATTTCAGTTGAAAATTTATCTCTTTGGTAAAAAATTTAAAGATTTTGTTCAAAATTATTCTTTTTTTGTATAGAATTAATTTATTGAAGTGAAACCATTCTTAATTGAAAATTTATATTTTTAAATGAAAATTGATCTCTTCTGGTTGAAAAAATAACTATTTGGTTGAAAATTCATTTACTCTGTGAAAAATTCGCTTTTTTGATTAAAAAATCTACTACTTGGTGAAAAATTAAAGTATTCTGAAAAAAAAATTTTTTTCTTTCATTAACGCTTCATCATTTCAGTTGAAAATTCAACTATTTGGTTGTGAATTAACTTTTTTATTGAATTTTAATATTTCCGGGCTGAAAAGTCAACTATTTTAGAAAAAATTGTTTTTTTGTTTGTTTTAAAAACTTAACGATTTGGTAGAAAATTGAACTTTTCGGTTAAAATTAAATTTTGTCGTTAAAAATTCGTATATTTTTCTAAAAAATTCAACTGTATTGTTAAAAATAATTCGTCTTCTTGTGTAGACAACTATATTATTTCGTAACTTTCATTTTTTGGTAAAAATTAATCTTCTTGGCTGAAAAATCATCAATTTATTTAAAAATTCATATCTTAGGTTAAAAATTTTAATATTTAATTGAAGATTCGTTTTTCTTTTAGAATTAATTAATTTATCTGAAGATATAGCTATTCCATTTTTATTCGAAATTGATATTTTTAATTAGAAATTGATCTTTTCTAGTTGAAAAATCAACTACTTGGTTGAAAATTTATGTACTTTATTAAAAATTTGTCTTTTTGGTTGAAAAATCTACTACTTGTTTAAAAGTTGAACTATTTGATAAAAAATTCATTTTATCGTAGTTGCAGATTCATCATTTTATTTTAAAATTCTACTATTTAGTTTTGAATACATTTTTTAATTGAATTTCAATATTTTTGGGTTAAAAATTCGACTATTTTGAAAAAAATATTTTTTTTTCGGTTTAAAAAATGAATCATTTGGTATAAAATTAAATTTTTTGGTTGAAAATAAATTTTGTTGTTGAAAATTCATATTTTTCTTAGAATATTCAATTATTTTGGTAGAAAATTCAGCTGTTTGGTTGATAATTAAACTTTTTCGTAGAAAATTATTTTTTTTTTGTTAAAACATCATATTTTGTCTGAAAAATTAACTATTTGTTTAAAAATTGTTCTTTTTCCGTAGAAAATTCAAATAATAAAGATTTAACTCTTTTTTTGAAAATATAACTATTTTATTGAAAATTCGTTTTTTCGGTTAAAAATTAATTTTTTTATATGGAAGTTTAACCATTTTAATTTTAATTCAGGATTTATCTTTTATAAGTTCAAAAATCATCTTTTTGGTAAAAAATTTATGTATTTTATTGAAAATTCGTCTTTTCGGCTAGAATATTAATCTTATTGGTATTGGTAAATAAAAATAGTTTTCAGTTTAAATATCAACTTCAAATTTTTTTTTGAGAATTAATATTTTTGTGATAAAAATATTTGGATCAAAAGGTAATTATTTTTTGAAAACTCCACAATTTGGTTGAAAATTCATCCTTTTTGGTTGAAAATTCAATACTTTTGTGGAAAATTCTTCTTTTTGGATTAAAAATCCATATTTTCATGTTAAAAATTAACAAACTGTTCTATGAAAAAATTCTTATTTTCGGCTTTGAAATTCTAACAATTTTGTAGAAAATTGAGACATTCGGATAAAATTTATTTTGTTGAAAATTAATTTTCAATCCGAATGAATCCATTTTCGGATTGAATTGGATTAATTCGGATTGAAAATCGTTTTAGGTCAATCCGAGTTTAGATTCATTCGGATTGAAAATTTGGTCCGGATTTATTCGGATTGGAGATCCGCATTGAATCGCATTGAGTCGGATTAATTTTTGACCGATTTGGATCAAACGAAATTTTTTCGGATTAGTTCGAATTAACTCGGATTGGTTCGGATACAGATTCCGGAATGATTCGGATGACTTCGGATTGGTTCGGAAGGAATTCCTATCCGATACTTTCGCAATATGGCCAATTTCAGAAAAAGTACCGTTTTCGTGCAAATTACCTTCTTGTCGAAGTAGCCATGGACTTCCTTGTTTCTGTTTCTTGCTCCACGTAAATGTATAGATACAAAATATTGTTAGGTTTATCTCTCGTTACACACTTGTGGCGCTTACGGTTCTTATGAACAAGGTGCCATATCTCTTGAATCGCGTGGGCGTATATTACTCACGTTCGAGAGATTAAACACTATCTATTTTTCTACCTCAATTTCCAGAGTCGGATTTAGGTCCCAGGTTGCCTTAGGCCATCTCAAACTTTTTTGTGGCCTTTTTCAATTTTTTTATTAGGTTTTTTCTATTGCAGATTAGACAATCGAGAAAAAAAGCCCCTCCCTTCCCTTACTATCCATATTACTCCACCTTTCCTTCCCTTCCCCTCCGTTCCCCTCCCTTCCCCACCCTTCCCATACTTTTCCCTCCTTTACTCCGCCTCTCCTCACTTCCCCCACTATCCTTCCTCTTACTTTCACCTTCACTTCGACACCCTACCCCTACTTACCCCTTCTTCACTTCCCCTCTTCTCACTATCTGTTTCCTACTCATCTTCACTTCTATAATACCCTTTGCTTGTTCGTCTTTACGATACTTCCTCTTCACAACGTACCTTTAATACCCCACCACTTTCTCCAAACTTCTCTTCTCTTGTTGCCCTTACTGCCCCTATCTCCTCTTGTCTTGCCCTCCTCCTCTCCTCCTCTCCTCCTCTCCTCCTCTCCTCCTCTCCTCCTCTCCTCATTTTCCTGACGTTCCCTCCCCTCACTTCCAATAATTTTCCATAATATATATCCTCTTACTTCCACCTACAGTTTCACAACCTTCCTCTATTCATCCCTCCTATACTTTCCCTTTCCTCACTTCTCGTACTTTCCCTATGCTACTCACCCTTACTTGCCTAATGCCTTTCCCCTCACTTACCTGCCCTTTCTCAAGCTCTTCCTCCCCAACTACTCTTTACTTCCGCTACCTTCTCTTTCTTTACTTTCCCTTCATATAACTACTTCTACCCTGGTCCCTTTAATCCCCTCCTTCCATTTCCTCGATTCCCTCCCTATCTTTCCTTGTACTCCCAGCTTCACTTCCCCACCCTCACCCTACTTATCCCAGCGCTACTTCTACTATTCTCACTTCCTCTCACCTACTCATCCTCGCTTCCATAATAGCCCTCCACTTATTTTCTTATCTTTACCATATCTCCTCACACTAAATTCCCTTTATTTTTCCATCCCTCACTCTCTCAGCCTTCTTTTCCTGGTTTACCCTCACTGCCCCTACTTTCTCTCCTCTTGCTCCTCTCCTTATTTCTTTGACGACCCCCCCCCTCCCATGAAACACTCCCTCTCTTATTAAATCCATACAATTTTTTTCAGATTGTTGTAACAAAACTAGTGAACAGTTAAATCTTCTTTAATTGAAATAATAAAGTACTTTGGGCCTTTATATTTTCAATAACATAACAAGAAAGGAATGTTTATCCCTAAAGAGGATATCGATAGGAAAGTGATTTGTGTTTTGTAGCCTATTAAGACATGACTTCACTCGTTCAAACCTCATCCCATACTTTACCTTCCATTCTCCCCTACAATCCCCTCTCCTCTTATACATTTCCCTCCCTTTTCCTACTTTCCTTTCCATACTTCACCTTTCGCTTCCTTCCTTCCGGAACTTCTTCCTGTTCTACTTCGCGCTCTTCTCACTTCCTCAGGTAACACTGTCCCACCCCAACTTCCCTTCCTCAGCCATCACTTTTCCTCCATTACTCACCCGCAGTATCCTACTAGCCCTTCCTTTATTTCCCTCACTACCTCACCTTCTCAGTGCCCCCTGACTACCCACCCTCACTTCCAATAATTTTCCTACTTCCCCAAGCTAATTTCCCCTTACATCTTCCACTCACCCTCTCCTCATTTTTCCTTAATTCCTCCCTCACTTCTCATACTTCCCAACCCCTCATTTCCCTCACTCCTCACACTTTCCTTATTTCCATTCCATTAATTTCCCCTCACTTCCCCTGCTTCTCTACACCGGATTTTCCATCATTTCCCATATTACCATACCCTCATTTCCCATACTTTCACTCCACTCATTTCCCTCACCCCCCCTCATTTCCCATCACTTCCCCTCCCCTAATTCCCGATACTTTCCCACCCCTCGTTCCCCATACTTCCACTCCACCTATTTTTTCTCACTGCCCCTACTTCATTACTCTCACTTCCCTTCTTCTACTTCCCCTCCCCTAAATTCCAATCACTTCCCTTGATGTGAACTAAGCTTAATGAAAATGTCCTGAAAGTTACAGTCTTTGAAATAATTTTTTCAATTTTTTTCTGCTTTTCAATTAGAATAAGGTAATAATTAATGTAAGTTAACAAACACGGGTTTTCAAACAAATTATTATTGTTTACAACTATATTCTACTATAGTATTGCTAGATAGTTGCGGGTTTTTCCGAATTTTTAAAATTATTTCTAACTTTTCAGTTGGATCGAGGAAATAATCAATTAAATTTAATAGAAATAATTGTTTAATAAATTTATTATTATTAATAATAATATTCTCTTAGAATAATGCTAAAAAGTTGCAGTTTTGTTTACAATTTTCCACTCTTGGTCCTCTTCTTAATAAGAGTGGGATAATAATTAATTTAAGTTTACAAAAATAATTGTTTAAACAATTTAGTATTATTCTAAATAATATTCTCTTTGTATAATGTTAAAAAGTTGCAGTTTTTGGTAAAATTCGAAAAACTTAATTTTTCACTTATGGGGTTTTTTAGAACCCTATAAAACAGACTTATGGGAGTGATATTTGAAAATTTGTTGAATATTTTTATAGATTTGGGAATTTAACTTGGGATTTTCTGAAAGTCACTTCTGTGATTATTCCAAAATTTGAAATTTGCTTTTTTTACGTGGAACCTCTTAGGATTTGTTCAGGTAAAAGTAATAGGGGTGCTTTCAGGGAATTTTTGAAATTTATTATTGGACCGGAAATATAACTGGAAGTGTTTCGAAAGTGACTTGTGTGATTATTTTTAATTAAAAATTTTTTTCAGTGTTTTGCGTGTTTGCACTTAGGATTTGTTCAAATAAAATTGATAGGGGTGGTTTTTGAGGATTATTGAATATCATTATGGGGTTCGAAGTGTAACTTGTGGTTTTCTGAAGATGTCCAGTGTGATTATTTTCATTAAAAATTTTTTTTAAATTGTTTTTTTTTGGATGCACTTGGGATTTGTTCACGTAAAAGTGGTAGGGGTGGTTTTCGGGGGTTGTTGAATATTATAATGGAGTTGAGAATATAATTTGTGGTTTTATAAAGGTGTCTCTTGAAATAAATTCAAATTTTTTAATTTTTTGAGTGTTTTGCGTGGAGGCACTCGGGATTTGTTCAGGTAAAAGTGGTAGGGGTGATCTCAGGAGGTTCTTGAACATTTGAATGGGGTCGCAAATATTACTATTATGGGGTTTGTAAATGTAATTTGTGGTTTTCTGAAGGTAACTTTTGTGATTATCTCAAAATAAAAAGTTTTTAAAGTGTTTTTTTGGAGGCATTCGGGATTTGTTCAGGTAAAAGTGGTAGGGGTGGTCTTAGGAGGTTCTTGAACATTATTATGGTGTCGAAAATATAACTTGTGGTTTTATAAAGGTGACTTATGATTATCTCGAAATAAATTTTTTTTTATAGTTTTGCGTGGAGGCACTCGGGATGTCTTCAGGTGAAAGTGGTAGGGGTGGTCTTAAGGGGTTCTTGAACATTATCATGGGATCGAAAATAACATATGGTTTCCTACAGGTGACTTTTGTGATTATCTCAAAATAATTTTTTTTTTGTGTTTTGCGTGGACGCACTCCGGATTTGTTGAGGTAACAATAGTAAGGGTGATCTAAGGGGGTTCTTGAACATTATTATGGTGTCACAAATATAACTCGTAGTTTTCTTAAGGTAAGTTTTGTGATTATCACAAAATAAAATTGTTTAGAGTGTTTTGCGTGGAGGCACTCGAGATTTGTTCAGGTAAAAGTGGAAGGGGTGGTCTGAGGGTGTTCTTGAACATTACTATGGGGTTTGAAATATAAATTATAGTTTTTTGAAGGTGAATTTTGTGATCATCTAAAAATAAAAATAACATTTTCAGTGTTTTGCGAGGATGCAATTTGGATTTGTTCAGGTAAAAGAGGTAGGAGTGGTCTTAGGGTGTTCTTGAACATAATCATGGGGTTGGAAATATAACTTGTGATTTTCTGAAGGTTATTTGAGCGATAATTTCAAATTACGATTATTTTTTAGTCTTTTGTGTAGAGGCACTCGCGATTTGTTTAGGTAAAAGTGGTAGGGGTGGTCATAAGAGGTTCGTGAATATTATTATGGGGTTTGAAATATGAATTGTAATTTTTCTGAATGTGACTTTTGTGATTATCACAAAATAAAATTTTTTAGATTGTTTTGTGAGGAGGCACTTTGGATTTACTTAGATAAAAGTGGTAGCGGTGGTCTTAGGGGGTTCTTGAACATTATTATGGGGTCGGAAATATAATTTCTAGTTTTCTGAAGGTGCCTTTCGTAATTATCTCAAAATAAAATAATTTTTTAGGGTTTCGCGTGGAGGCACTCGGGATTTGTTCAGGTAAAAGTGGTAGGGGTGGT
>CAKNYM010044083.1:0-12803 GCA_932195095.1 Andricus curvator
TAAAAAATTAATAGGCGCGCGCCTTGGCGCGCGCAAGTCTACTAGTAAACATAAAGGACCCATTCTCCAGAATATTTGTGGCTCTTACTGTTCGTATGTTTTCAGGCTTCTAATATTTCGCCATTAAGCACACGTTCATTATCACTAATGTTATTGTTTAGCAGCTTTTCCTTGAGTTTCTCATATGAGAAGGAAGCCATTTGTTCTTGAGACTTTTGTAAATCTTGCAAACAGTCCTGGTACTTTTTCTTGTAAATTTTTCTGTACTTTGTAGCCCTGTACAGTTGTTTCCTTATTTTCTTTAATTTTTCTTGTGCAGCAGGATTCGAACATTTGAGCTTGAGTTGTTTCATCTCTTTCGCTTTTTTCAGACGCATAATCTTATTCGCGAGAACCTTCTTTGTGTTTGCACAGAATTTAGAGGTGCTTTTGTCATTTAAAATAACCATAGGACACTTCAAATGACGTAAGGTTCCCATAGAATCGCGAATTGCAACGGAGCTCTCAACATTCGTAACGTCATTTGGCGAGGCACATCCAGAACAAAATTTTATTTTATCAAAACTGGATAAAATATTTTCCAAATCTTCAAGGGAGGACGCATGACTATTCTCAAACCCGATTTTATTCAGGGGAACTACTACACCTACGATTTGAGCTTGGATTTTGAAATCATCAGATATTGATAATTGCCGAGAATTTACAAATTCTAATTTATTTCCGTCTCTCTGAGAAACAGATTTTGTAAATTCAATGCATTTTTCATCATCCTCCTCAGTTTTTCGACGATACCATACAGTTGGCTTCTTTATAATGTCAAAATTTTCAAATGTTTCTTGAAAGAGCTTCTGTCGCTCATTCAATTCGACACTAACTAATTCTTCTACAGAATTTTCGATAACATTTCTTGTATCCGTAACCGTTTCTTCCTTTTCATTTTTCTTTGAATTATCGGTCGCGAGATCTGTCGGACTTTTTTTAATTTTCCTTCTTTGCCTCGCATTCATCTTTACTTTCTTTTGTTCGAATTCGAAATCAGTTGATTCTGATTTAATGTATAGAATTCCTGAAAATAAAACAAGAATCTAACGATCAAATTTGGACAAACACCACAAAATGCTCCTATTGCAATTCCTGACAACAACAAAATTTGTTTCTTTGCACAAAAATAAAAAAGAGGAAAGAAAAATGAGAAGACAACCAACCAAATCCCCTTACTTCTCTTTTTTTTCGTCTTTTTTATTTTTATTATTATCAAATCACAATATGAAAGCATGCACAATATTTACCAACGTTTCGGTGCTCACACATCACCCTTATCATGGCAAGAAAAATTAGAGCAGGTGGAAACAGCGACGAAATAACGACGCTATCGCCTCGATACCTGACAACTGAATGTGGGTCAAAAGACAAATCCGTTATAAACAAAAAAGAAATAAGAGAAAGTCAAGACCCATGAAAACTTATTGCTAAATGTAATTAATCATACTAGAATAAAATTTGTTTAGATTTAAGACTTTCACGATGATCCATTATAATAAATTTAAATTAAAAATTTAAATCTTCTCCAAAACAAGAACATTTTTTAATTCTACACCGAAAAATTGTTTACAAAATACTAACTATTCTGTAAAATTACAGAAAAATGAAAAATCACAATTTGTTAATATTATTTTTAAAATGAGGCATGGAGAAAGCAGCAGGTTATGTGCATGTGATTTTACACTGTCCGAGGTAATTCACGTATTATATTTCTGTAATTTACGTTAAAAGTGACTGATATTTTTTGTCTAATCATTCTTAGAATTTTACATCCAATTTTTTTTCTCAGTATTATAACGCTTTCTGATTAGATTAGGTTATATTTATTTACAAGTGTCATGTGATTTATGCATGGAAGTATAAATTAAAGGGAATAAAGCTTTTACGATAGTAAACAAAATTTTCCTAAGATTCTTGAGAAAACTTAAAATGACTTTTTATTTCGAAAAATTAAATTTAACAGAATATTAAAAAAGTTTTCAAAAGACAGTGATTTTTTTAATTTTAAGGATTTAAAAAATTTTTAAATTTTAAAACGTTCCAAAAATTTTAAAACAAAATGTAGAGGTTTCAAATAATACAACAATTTTCTTAGGATTCCTGGAAAAGTTTTGACAGACTTTTTATTTTAAAAAATAATAATTTTAGGAGAATATTTAAAATAGATTTCAAAACGATTTTTGATTTATGAATAACAATTGAACAATTATAAATTTGTAAGAACCTAAAATTAAAATAATTTTACTTCTAATACAAAAATTGTTCAGTTTAAAAAAATTTAATCTTTCCATTTTTAATGTTTCTAACTTAAAATTGCTTAAAACGATATAATTTTGAAAATCTCTGAATTCGTTGATTCATTTTTCAATTTAGATAATTGAGAATGGTAGCGTAGATTTACGTATTTTTTTTAGTCTTAGAATTGCACCAGAGTTTAACAATTATTTATATATTTAGCGTTTAAATTTAAAAAAATTAGGCTTTTGGGTCCTTTAGGGTGAAAAATAAATAAATATTTTGATTTTACTTTTTATAAATAAAAATTCAGTTATTTTGTTGATAATTCATCATTTTAGTTAAAAAATCTTTTGTTCAAAATTCAACTATTGTTGTTAACATTTTTTTAAATTATTTTTTCAAATGAAAATTTAACTATTCCATGTTTGGTAGAACATTTATCTTCTTCAGCTGAAAATTCAAATACTTGGTTGAAAATTCATATACTTTATTAAAAATTATTCTTTTAAGGTAGAAAATTAATTTTTTTGGTTCAAAATTAGTTGTTTTTTTTTGTTTGAAAATTAATTTTTCACTACAAATGTAACTATATCATGTTTGTTTGAACAAAATCTTCTTTAGTTTAAAATTCAATTTTTGGTTGAAAATTCGACTATTAGCTGAAATTTCCATTAAAAATTAAAATATTTGGTTGAAAATTGATGTATTTTGTTGAAGATTATCCTTTCTTGGTAGAAAATTATTTTTTTTATCGAAAATTAATTTTTCCTTAGTTGAAAATTAGTGTTTTTATTGAAAATCAATTTTTTAAACTAAAAATTTAGCTTAATTTTTTGTCGAAATTTTGTTTAAAAGACATTTAATCTTTTTGGTAGAAAATTCATTTGTTTTGTTGAAAATTTAATTATTTCGCTGTAAATATATGTTATTTGTTTAAAAATTCATTCCTCTATCTAAAAATTAAACTATTCTATTTTTGTTGAAAATTGATCTTTTTTAACCAAATATTCATCTATATTGTTGAAAATTTGTCTTTTTCTTGTAGAAAATTAACATTTTTGGTTAAAAATTTCATTTAAAATTAAAATATTGGTTTGAAAATTCATGTATTTTGTTGAAAATTATTCTTTTTTTATATAAAATATGTTTTTTCTCAATTAAAATCAATCTTTTTGGTTGAAAATTTATCTGTTTGTTTAAAAATTGAACTATTTCGTCAAAAATTAATTCTATTTGCTTAAAAAACTTCTTTCTTTAACTTAAAATCAAACTATTCTATTTTTGTCAAAAATTGATCTTTTTTAGTTGAAAATTCATTTATTTTGTTGAATTTTTTTTTGTGGTAGCAGTATAACCTTTTTGGTTAAAAATGCAACTATAAGTTGAAAATTCTATTAAAAATTAAAATACTTGGTTGAAAATTCATATATTTTGTTAAAAATTATTCTTCTTTGGTTTATATTTCATCCTTTTGATTGAAAATTAGTTTCTTTTTTATTGAAAATTAATTTTTTCAACTAAAAATTTATCTATTCAATTTTTCGTCGATTTTTTTTTTTATTAACATTTAATCTTTTTGAATGAAGATTTAAATATTTCATTGAAAACTTATTTTAATTGGTTATAAACATATTTCTCTAACTTAAAATTAAACCATTCTATTTTTTATTGAAAATTTATCTTTTTTTTTTGTAAAAATATAACCTTTGCGGTTGAAATTTAACTATTTGGTTGAAAAGTTCATTCCTTTAGTTAAAAATTTAACAAATTTGGTTGGGATTTCTTTTTTTGAACATGAATTTTTTTAATTAAAAATGTACTTATTTTTGCTAGAAAGCTAATCTTCTTCAGTTAAAAATTCACTTATTTTGTTGAAAACTCGTCTTTTTAAGTCGAAAATTCAATTATTTTTGTAGAAAATGCATATTTTCGAGTTGTAAATACAACTTTTTTTCAAAAATTCGTCTTTATAACTTAAAAGCTCAACATTTTAGCTGAAATTTTTTTTCTTCATTGATTGAAAAATCTTTCTTGATTGAAAATGTAATTCTTCTATTGAAAATTCGTATTTCTTGGTTTAATTTAACTTTTTTTCTCTTTTTCTTGGATGAAAAGTAATTATTCTTACGATGCAGAATAAATAATTCTGTAAAAAATTGAGCCTATTCGTTGAAAAATAGCCAGACTCTAAATTTTTCAATCGAAATTGTTTAAATAATTAATAATTCTTGTACATTTACAAAACATAGTGAAAATTCATCGGAAAGAAAATCTTAGTTGATTCCGCAAATAAATTGTTCTGAATGTGTTTATGAAAATTGTTTAAATAATTAATAATTATTGTAAATTTTCAAAGTATCATAAGAAAGAGCTATTTGAAAAAACATTCTTTATTGATTCCGTAAACAAATTGAGCCTATTCTTAAAAAAAGCCAAACTCTTGATTTGTTGATCAAAATTGTTTAAATAATTATTCATTCTTTGAAATTTGCAGAGCATTCTAGCAAAAAGTAATTGGAAAGCTATTCTTACTTAATTCTATAAAAAATGGAGCCTGTTCGTGAAAAAATAGCCAAACTCTCCGTTTTTTAATTAAAATTGTTTAAATAATTGAAAATTATTGTAAATTTACAAAGAAAAATATAAAACAGTCATCGGAAAGATATTCTTAGTTGAATTCGTAAACAAAGTGAGCCTATTTGTTGAAAAACAGACAAACTCTGAATATGTTTATGAAAATTGTTAAAATAATTAACAATTATTGTAAATTTGCAAAGTAACATAGGAAAGACTTATTTTTAATACATTCTTTTTGGTTCTGTAAAACAATTGAGCCAATTCGTTAAAAATAATGATATTACAAATAATAATTCTTGTAAATTTACAAAGCAGCATATAAAATAGTCAGCGAAAAGACATTCCTAGTTGATTCCGTAAACAAATTCTGCCTATTCCTTAAAAAATAGACAAACTCTGAATATGTTTAGGAAAATTTTTAAAATAATTAATAATTATTGTATATTTTCCAAGTATCGTAGAAAAGATTTATTGGGAATACATTCTTTCTTTATTCCCTAAACTAATTGATCCAATTCGTTGAAAAATGACCGGGCTCTTAATTTGTTTATGAAAATTGTTTAAATAATTAATAATTTTTGAAAATTTGCAAATCATCATACAAAAAAGTAATTGGAAAGACATTCTCAGCTAATTGTGTAAACAAATTTAGCATATTTGTTAAAAAATAGCCAAAATTTAAATTTCTGTATAAAAATTGTTTAAATTATTATTAATTCTTGTAAATTTACAAAGCAACATAGAAAAGAGTCGTCGGAAAGATATTCTTAGTTGATTCCGTAAACAAATTGAGCTTATTCGTTTATAGAAATTGTTAAAAAAATTAATCGTTCTTGTGAATTTACATAAGCAACATAGAAAATAGTCATCAGAAAGACTTTTCTTAACATCATAGAAAAAAGTAATCTGAAAGATATTCTTACTTAATTCTGTACAAAATTGAGCCTATTCGTTGAGAAATAGCCAAACTCTTAATTTTTCAATCAAAATTGTTTAAATAATTAATAATTCTTGTACATTTATAAAGCAACATAGAAAAGAGTTATCGGAAAGATATTCTCAGTTTACTCCGTAAAAAAATTGTGCCTATTCCTTAAAAAATACCCAAACCCTAAATATGTTTATGAAGACTGTTTACATAATTAATAATTATTGTAAATTTGCAAAGCTTCATAGAACAGAGTCATCGGAAGGATATTCTTAGTGAATATTGTAACAGAAATTTAGCCCATTCGTTGAAAAATAGCCAAACTCTGAAGTTGTTTATGCAAATTGTTTGAATTATTAATAATTATTGTAAATTTACGAAGCAACATAGAAAAGTGTCATCAGAAAGAAATTCGTAGTTGACTTTATAAACAAACTGTACCTATTCCTTGAAAAATAGCCAAACTCTAAATATGTTTATGAAAATTGTTAAAATAATTAATAATTATTATATATTTGCAAGCTATCGTAGAAACGAATTATTGGAAATACATTCTTTCTTGATACCCTAAACTAATTTATCCTATTCGTTGAAAAAAGGCCAAGGTCCTTCTGAAAAGTTAAACAAAAATGTAAAGTTGGTTTTTAAATAAAAAATTAACAAAATTTATCATAAAAAATCCAAACACAATAAAAAAATAAATGGTACTCAAAATTTCGAAAGTTTCAAACATTTTGAAATATAAATGAACTATGACAAAAGCGTTAAATCGAAAATGAATCTTTCAAAATACGAATAAAATATTAAAAATGTTAATTGAAAGCCTTCTTTTTAAAAAATGCGTGAAAGGAATCGATATATACCGAAGTATAAATGCATATACTTCCACTAAGCTTCTTATGAAAACAAACATCTCGAGTTCAAATAAACACAGATCGCCCATGGTCGATGAGAGCGCCTTATGGTTAACTAAGTAACGGTAACGGTAACTAAACGACGAATACCAACTTTCAAAGATAGGACTACAAATTTTTCAAGTATAAAATTAACAATTTTAGCCCGCATTATAAAGATTTACTTTTCGAGTTTAAACTTAAAATTGCAATGCAGCGCGACAAGATAAAAACCCTGTGAGACAGACTTTGAAGTGAATTTTAAAATCCTTAACTCTAAAATATTGAACTCCACTCTTGATTTTTATCCTTTTAAATTCAATATAAATAATATCTGTGAATTTCAAATATGTACAAAACATTGTGTTAATATTATTTACCAATTTTTGATTTAACATTTTTAGTTTGGGCCCTAGATTAATTTATAATCAAAAACACAAATTTTCCGCCAAAAATGGTAGGGTTGAATTTATAGTTGAAGAAAATTTACTGTCAAACAAAAAAAAAATTTGCAACAAATTTCTGTAATTAATTATTCTGCATTATGTGAGGAAACGCTGGCGAAGCCATAGGTATACAAAAAAAAGTTATTAAATTAAAAATTATTTTTAAGATAGTTGAATGATAAGCTAGTATAGTAGAAAACTACTAATTCACTCGTCAGATGAGATGAACCCAAAAATAAGGAGGCAGCGCACTCTATGAGAGTTTAACTGAATCATATAATGTATCCGATGGTAAGCCAAAGGCAATTTAAGAGATAAAATTATTTAAGAATTATTATTTATTATTGTTATTAATAATAATAAGAAGAATTAATAATAATTAATCCTTATTATTTATTATTATTTATTTATTTTATTATTATTACTTTAAGAATTATTTTTTATTAAAAATTTCAATTAAATATTTTATTTATTATCTCCAGTTTTTAGAATAATATTAATAAAATAATAATATGATTAATAATACCTATTATTTTAATTTATATTATTTAAATTTGAATTGATTACCCTATGCAATTTTTTATTTGTAAGTTATAGATTTTTGAAGATTTAAAAATAAAATATTGAAGCTTTTTAAGGATTTTGAAAGGTTTTATGATAATAAAAAAAAAATTCTAACGATTCCTGGGAAAGTTTAAAATGACTTTTTATTTTGAAAAATTAATTTTAAAAGATTATTGTAAAAGATTTCAAAAGACATTCAAAATTGTCCAAAAATAATTTGAAACATTTTAAATGATTTTTTTTTAATTTCCCAGGATTTAATGAAAGTTTCAGAAGAAATTAGAATGATTTAAAACAATACTTAGGATTTTTGAAAGAATTTCAAAAATTATTAAAAATTGGAAAACATTCCAAACAATTTAAAACAAAATGTAGATTTTTTAATATTTTGAAATAAAATTTTCAATCTGTTTAGGGGCTTAACTTTTTTTTTTAATTTCAATTCAAGTAAAAAAAAATTTAATTTTTTTGTCGTACATTTGATATACTGACAAATAACAATTATTAATTTTCCAGGACCAACAATTAAAATAATTTTACTTCTAATTGAAAAAGTGTTCGGCTTAAAAAAAGTGTAAACTTTCAATTTTTAATGTTTCTAACTTAAAAATTGCATAATTTATAAAAGTTTAATAATTATTTATTTATTGAGCGCTTAAATTAAAAAAAAGGCTTTGATTTTGAAAGTTTCAAATTCAAAATAGTTTCACTTTAAGTGTTTTAATTTGCAGTTCAATGTTTATAATTTCAAATAAAGAAAAATGTTACCTTCAAGAGTTCGAATCTTTTTTTTTGTAAATCTGCAAAAACCGGGAAACTGCCAGGAATTTTTTTTCGCGAATATAACGGCTATCCTGAATTAATAATAAAAAAATATTGTATCGATTATTATTTTACTTTAATTATATTTATTTATTTTAATAAATATTCATCACTGAGGATAATTAATTAATTCATAATTTTGACACAAATTATATAGATATAAACACGTTATATAATTTAGAACAATTATAAACATTTAAATTCTGATAATTATTTAATAAAAACCACCATTCAGATGTTTGTGTCCATGACGATTTTAGTACTATTAATTACTGTTACGTTCATTATTACTATAAGAAAATATTTTTGGTCAAAATTTGGCAACAGCTTCAAGTTTTTTTATTAAAGGAATCTGTATTATCATCAGAGAATAACAGAAATTTTTAACGTCTCGGCTCCGCTGGGAATCGAACCTCAAAACTTCCGATTGCCGGTCGGGTGCTTTCCCATTAAGCTACTAGAGAGATCGAGAGAAGAAACTTTTTTCAGAAAATACAAAATTAATTAAAATAGTTTTTTTATTATTTTATGCTTTTCTCCTACGAATTGAAATGAAAAAGTTAGCCGTCCTGATCGGGGTGCCACCTGTCGGATTAGTTCACCGGCCCGAATGGTAAGGAAAAAATTACAGGGTTCTCTTTATCATTTTGTAGAAAATCTTACAATATTGTTAAAAAAATTATCCCTTTTGGTTGAAAATTCTTCATTTTGGCTTGAAAATTGAACTATTTGGTTGAAAATAATATATTTCGTTGAAAATTCATATTTTCGGATTTTGAAAATTCCACTAGAAAATTCTAGAAAATTTGCCTTTTTGATTTGAAAATCGTTTTTGGTAGAAGAAATTTTTTTTATTCAAAATAGAACTGTTTATTTGGAAATCATTCTGTTTGGGTTGAACTATTTTTTTTTATAATTCGTCTTTTTGGTTGAATTAAACTGGTTTTGATTAAAATAAAAAAATTCTGGTTGAAATATTAAATAATTTATTTTTGGTGGAAAATTTATCTTTTTCAAATAAAGATTCAACAGTTTAGTTGAAAATTTATCTATTTGGTAGACAATTATTCTTCGTGAACGAAAATTAATATTTTTGGTCAAAAATTCAACTGTCTCCGATTCAAAATAAAAAACTTTTTGAATAAAATGTCAACTATTTCATTTTTTGTTAAAAATTGATCTTTTTTAGATGAAAAGTCAACTATTTAGTGTAAAATTCATATATTTTCTCAAAAATTTGTATTTTTAGTAAATGATTATTCTTCTTAGTTAAAAGTTAATTTTTTTAGTTATAAGGTCTACTATTACATTTTTGGTTGTTAAATCATCTTTTTTGGTTAAAAATTGTATTATTTGGTTGAAAATTAAACAATTTTGTTAAAAGTCATACTTTTTGGTTGCATTTTCAACAATTTCGTTAAAACGTCATACTTTTTGTTTAAACATGAACTTTTTGTTGAAAATTCATATTCTCGGGTTGAAAAATCATCTGTTTGGCTTAAAAATACAACATTTGCTTGAAATATTGTTCCTGATCCTTTCTTGACAAAAAATTTTTTTTTGTTGGAAAATCCACTCTTGGTAAAAGATAATTCTGTTTTGATTGAGGATTCATCTTTTCAAAATTCAACAATTTGATTTTGGTGGGGATTTCAACTGTTTTGGATAGAAATGAAACTGCTTGATTGAAAATTAATCTATTTTTATTGAGGATTTATCTATTTTGTTGATAATTTGTTTTGTTTTTATTCAACTGGTTTTTTTTAAATAAAAAGAAATTGGTTGAAATATTAACTATTCCATTTTGGTCTTTTTGGTAGAGAATTATTTTTCTTGTTTGAAAATTAATATTTTGGATGAAAAGTTTACTATTATATTTTTGGTTGAGAATTCATCTTTTTGGTTAAAAGATTTATTATTTGGTGAAAAATTTAACAATTTTGTTAAAAAGTCATCCTTTACGGTTAAAAATTTAAAGATTTTGATGAAAAAAATCATTCTTTTTGGTTGAACATGAACTTTTTTGTTTCAGCAATTGTTTCAACAATTTAATTGAAGTTTTGTTTCTCTCTTGACTGAAAATTCTTTTGAGGTGAAAAATTCCACTCTTTTTTTTTAAATTCGGTTGAAATTTCATCTCTTTTGGTAGAAATTTTATCCTTTTTGGATAAAAATGAAACCGCTTGATTGAAAATTAATCTGTTTTGATTGAGGATTCAACTATTTTGTTTATAATCGTCTTTTTAGTTAAAAATTCAACTGTATTGTAGAAAATGCGTTTTTTTGGCTTAAAAACTTCACACTTTGTTTGAAATTTCATTCCTTTCTTGACTAAAAAATCTTTTTGTTTTGAAACTTTATCTCTCTTGGTAGAAATTTCATCTTTTTTCGTTAAAAATTCAACTACTTGATGAAAAGTTGAACTACTTCAAAAGGTACTTTTTTCACTTCCTTAATTTTATAATTTAAAAATCAAAATCACTCAGATTATGATAATTCATGAAAGCTTAATTTCAAAATATGTATATATTTTTCACTAACATTTTTCAAGTAAACAGTTGTATTTTCAACCAAAAAATATGAAATTTTTTACCGGAAGAAATGAATTTCTGAACCAAAAGGACTCATTTTTAACAAAATACGTGAATTTTCAACCAAATGTTTTAACTTTCATACCGAAAATATTAATTTTCAACAAAAAAGTTCATTTTCAACCAAATAGTTGAATTTTCTACCATTTTAAAACCAGAAAGTCGAATTTTTAACAAAACAGTTTAATTTTCAACAAAAAAGTTCATTTTCAACCAAATAGTTGAATTTTCTGCCATTTTCAAACCAAAAAGGCGAATTTTTAACAAAACGAATAAATTTCCAACAAAAAATTTAATTTTCAATCAAATAGTTGCATTTGCCAGCATAATATTTTAATTTTCTACACAAAAAAAAACGAATTTAAAACGAAATAGTTAAATTTTCAACAAAAGAGATGAATTTTCAATTTAAATATTAAATTTTTAACCAAACTGAATTTTTGACAAAATAAATCAACTTTCAACTAAGTAGTTAAATTTTCAACCAGAAAAGACAAATTAAAAAAAATAGCTGAACTTTTCAAAAAAGGATTTTAATTGTCAACAAAAATGTTAGTTATTTTTTAAGCACCTAGCTGAACTTTCTGCCAAAATAGTTAAATTCAACCAAAAAAAAAAAAATTTCAACAAACAAAAATTAAATTTTTTTACCAAATGTGATAAATTTTGAAACAAGAAAGCCGAATTTTCTACCAAGAAATATAAAAAATACCCACTAAATCGTTGAATTTTTAAACCAAAAAGACGAATTTTCTGCAAAACACTTGCATTTTCAAACCGAAAATAATGAATTTTTAACAAAAATTTACTTTTAAACCAAATGAAATTGTTGATTTTTTAACAAAATGCATAAATTTTCAACCAAAATAGATGCATTCTCAACGAAAAATATAATATTTGATATTATTTCAGCAACAAAAAAAGGAATTTTCAACATGAAACTTGAATTTTGAACATTGACTGGTTGACTGCGGATTGCAAAGAAAAATTTAATTTTCAGTTAAAATTAAAAATAAAAATATGCCTCCGAGATACTAAGCTTCGAAATACGGATAAGCAAAGTTTGATGTCAAAAAGTTGGCTAATTCTGAGAAAATTATTCGAGAATTTTTAGATTAAAATTTTATAATTTTCAAAATTCGCTTTTGGATAGCGAATGAAAATCGAACTTTCGGTTTAAAAAAAATTAAAACATGCTTCCGAGATATGAGGATGCTAAATAAGAATAAAAAATGTTAATTAATTAATTAATTTAATTACAGTATGAAGACATTATTTTGCTGAAAATCAAAATAAAATGAAAATATTTTTTTTTCATTAAGTGATAATAATTTCATGAAATATCAATACTAAAAGGTTAAAAAAATTATTGCTACGTTACAATTTTAACCAAAATTTAACTAAAATTTTATTCAAAAATTAATTTCTCTTTTTTCACTGAAAAATCTTTCTCGTTTGAAAATTCGTCTTTTTTGTCATAAAATTAACCTCCATTAGTAGAAGGTTCATCGTTTTTGGTGAAAAATTCAACTGTTGGTTAAGAATTATTATTTTTTGATAAAAAATTCAACTAGTTGATTGAAAATTTATTTATTTTGTCGAAAACTCGTCTTTTTCGGTTGGAAGTTAATTCTTTTTGGTTGAAGTTTATTATATTTTTGATTAAAAATTTTTCTTTTTTGATTAAAAATTTTTCTTTTTT
>CAKNYM010044083.1:16067-34075 GCA_932195095.1 Andricus curvator
GTAATATGACTCCAATCTAAACCGTTTAAAATTGAATGTAATATGACACCAATATAAAACGTTGAAAATTGAATATAATATGACACCCGTTTAGAATGCTCAAAATTTAATGTATTATAACACCCATTTAACCCGCTCAAAATTGAGTGTAATATGACACTAATCTTAACGGTTCAAAATTCAATGAAATATGACACCCATTTGTGGCGTTCAAAATTAATTGTAATATGGTACCAATCTGAACCGTTTAAAATTAAATGTAATATGATATCAATATAGAACGTACAAAATTGCATATAATATGACACTCGTTCAGAATGCTCAAAATTTAATGTATTATGACACCCGTTTCGAATGCTCAAAATTTAATGTGATATGACAACCATTTCAATCGGTCGAAATTAAATGTAATATATGCCACCAATCTAATCTGTTCAAAATGAAGTGTAATATGGCACCAATCTAAAATGTTCAAAATTGAATGTAATATGCAACCCATTTAGAATACTGAAAATTGAATGTATTATAACACCCATTTCAACCGTTCAATATTGAATGTAATGTGTGACACTTAGAACGTTCAAAATTAAATGTAATATGACTACAATCTAAACCGTTTAAAATTGAATGTAACATGAAACCAATATAAAACGTTCAAAATTGAATATAATATGAAACCTGTTTGGAATGCTCAAAATTCAATGTATTATGACACCCATTTAACCCGTTCAAAAATTAAGTGTAATATGACACCAATCTAAACCGTTCAAAATTGAATGAAATATGACACCCATTTAGGACGTTTAAAATTAATTGTAATATGACACCAATCTGAACCGTTCAAAATGAAATGTAATATGACAATATAAAACGTTCAAAATTGAATGTAATATGACACCTATTTAGAACGTTCAAAATTGAACGTATTATGACACCCACTTACACCGTTCAAAATTAAATGTAGTATGATACCCACATTATATTTTTTTTAACAATGTATTTCGCCTACTTTCGCGAAAAATCTCCTTATATCCGGTGTTTAGAGCATTTTGGACTTGGTTCGTCTCCCACGTTAAAAATGCATGAAGCTCGCGAAGGCAAATAAAAATCATCGCTTCCAGTGGGATACATTGAATGAGAATCGAGGCAGGCGACAATGCCGTTAAATTGAACAAATATAAAGAGTGCGATAGGGTGTCCGTGTGAACCGGTCGCGTACGCCGTACGCACTTTTCGTCATATATGCATGTACATCTACTGCATATAAATGTGAGTGTCGCATTGAATTTGGTAACCCACAGGACATGTCGGTACCATCATCAGGATTGCATTGTGCGACAATATAAAGAGGCAGAAGTCCCATTGCGGAATACCAACCCCACCAGAAATTAAAGCAGACATCTGAAAAAGTAATCATAAATTTTCAGGTCAACGGGAGACCAATAATTCTCTTCAATGTTTCCGTGTGTTGGTTGGCCTGACAGTCTGACACCGAGTGGTTCCCTCTCTGCTCATAAATTATCTTTATCAGTTTACGGATCTATCGAAATACTTTTATCTTATTTACTTCAGAATTCTTTATTGTCCAAACTTACTAGATGGCGTGTTGGATGGGACACTTGCCATTAATTCGTCATTTTTTCCCCTCCCTTTTTCTTAGGAACGTGTGAGTATCTTTATTTATTTTCTACGATATTATAGGTGGGTACATGTATCAATTGCTGACACATCTGACAACATTTATGTCCTGATTATGCAATCAAAAAAAGTTTTCTCTTCCTTTTTTTTTTTTGCGAAAAAGTGTACATCAAAGTAAAAGTTGATGCAGAGGCAAATTGTTTTAATCTCTTAAATTATTTAAATAACAAATTACACACGCAAATATGCTATAAGAACAGGGGAAATGAGACGATTTTTGACAAAAATAGAGAAATAAATTATTTTAAATAAATATAAAGTGGGTGTCATATTACATTCAATTTAGAACGTCTTAAATCCTCAATATTTCGAGGGAAAATATTGCATTTTCAACCAAATAGACGTCTTTTTAACACAATAGTTGAATTTTCAACCAAAACTAGAGCCTCATACGCGCGCTCCGCGCGCGACCAATTTATTTACATGTATTTATTTTATTTGGAAATGAATTTCAATAAAATACCATGAAATTGATTTTTACTTCAATAATTTTGATTTTTACACGGCTTCGCATGGATACCATCTCACGATGCAGAATAAATAATTCTGTAAAAAATTGAGCCTATTCGTTGAAAAATAGACAGACTCTAAATTTTGTAATCGAAATTGTTTAAATAATTAATAATTCTTGTAAATTTACAAAAAATAGTAAGGAGTCACCGGAAAGATAATCTTAGTTGACTCCGCAAACAAATTGTTCTGAATGTGTTCATGAAAATTGTTTAAATAATTAATAATTATTGTAAATTTTCAAAGTATCATAGGAAAGAGGTATTTGAAAAACATTCTTTATTGAGTCCGTAAAAAAATTGAGCCTATTCTTTAAAAAAATAGCCAAACTCTTGATTTGTTTATCAAAATTGTTTAAATAATTATTCATTCTTTGAAATTTGCAGAGCATTATAGCAAAAAGTCACTGCAAAGATATTCTTACTCAATTCTATAAAAAATGGAGCCTATTCGTTAAAAAATAACCAAACTCTCATTTTTTAAACTAAAATTGTTTAAATAATTTAAAATTATTGTAAGTTTTTAAAGCAAAATAGATAACAGTCACCGAAAAGATATTCTTAGTTGAATTCGTAAACAAAGTCAGCCTATTTGTTGAAAAACAGCCAAACTCTGAATATGTGTATGAAAATTGTTAAAATAATTAACAATTATTGTAAATTTGCAAAGTAACATAGGAAAGACTTATTTTCAATACATTCTTTTTGGGTCTGTAAACCAGTTGAGCCAATTCGTTAAAAATAATAATATTACAAATAATAATTCTTGTAAATTTACAAAGAAGCATATAAAATAGTCATCGAAAAGACATTCCTAGTTGACTCCGTAAACAAATTCTGCCTATTCCTTAAAAAATAGACAAACTCTGAATATTTTTAGAAAAATTGTTAAAATAATTAATAATTATTTTATACTTGCAAAGTATCGTAGAAAATATTTGTTGGGAATACATTCTTTCTTGATTCCCTAAACTAATTGTTCCTATTCGTTGAAAAATGACCGGGCGCTTAATTTGTTTATGAAAATTCTTTAAATAATTAATAATTCTTGAAAATTTACAAATCATTGTAGAAAAAAGTAATATGAAAGATATTCTTACTTAATTCTGTAAAAAATTGAGCCTGATCGTTGAGAAATAGCCAAACTCTTAATTTTTTGATCAAAATTGTTTAAATAATTACACAAATTGTCCCTATTCCTTGAAAAATACCCAAACTCTGAATATGTTTATGAAGACTGTTTAAATAATTAATAATTATTGTAACTGTGCAAAGTATCGTAAAAAAGAGTTATTGGCAATACATTATTGGTGATTCCGTAAACAAATTGGGCTTATTCGATGGATTTGCAAAGCTTCATAGAAGAGTCATCGGAAATTCGGAAGGATATTCTTAGTGAATTCTGTAAAAGAAATTTAGCCTATTCGTTGAAAAATAGCCAAACTCTTTGTTTATGCAAATTGTTTCAATTATTAATAATTATTGCCAACGGCAATGCCACGCTGAAAAAAAACCAGTTCTCGTCAGATCACTGAAGTTAAGCAGCGTTGGGCGCGGTTAGTACTTGGATGGGTGACCGTTCGAGAATACTGTGTGCTGTTGGCATATTATGGGTGGTGTGGTGAGCCCAAACTTGTAGTTATTTATAACTAAAAGAAAACTATCCACCTAGAAACACTACCCGAATCGGGTAGTGTCACGCCTACCCTGAAAGGGAAATGGCTTAATGGTATACAATACATTGTAAATTTATGAAGCAACATAGAAAAGTTTCACAGGAAAGACATTCGTAGTTGACTTCGTAAACAAACTGTATCTATTCCTTGAAAAATAGCCAAACTCTAAATATGTTTATGAAAATTGTTAAAATAATTAATAATTATTATATATTTGCAAGCTATCGTAGAACCGAATTATTGGAAATACATTCTTTCTTGATACCCTAAACTAATTTATCCTATTCATTGAAAAAAGGCCAAGGTCCTTCTGAAAAGTTAAACAAAAATGTAAAGTTGGTTTTTAAATAAAAAAATTAACAAAATTTATTATAAAAAATCCAAACACAATTAAAAAATAAATGGTACTCAAAATTTCGAAAGTTTCAAACATTTTGAAATATAAATGAACTTTGATTAAAACGTTAAATCGAACATGAATCTTTCAAAATACGAATAAAATATTTAAAATGTTAATTAAAAGCCTTATTTTTAAAAAAATGCGTGAAAAGAATCGTATATAGACCGAAGTATAAATGCATATACTTTCACTAAGCTTCTTATGAAAACAAACATCTCGAGTTCAAATAAACACAGATTGCCCATCGTCGATGAGATCGCCTTATGCCATGGTTAACTAAGTAACGGTAACGGTAACTAAACGACGAATACCAACTTTCAAAGATAGGAATATGAACTTTCAACCAAGAAAACAAAATACCTAAACTTTTAATCAATAATTTGAGTTTAAAAATAAAAAAGATCAATTCTCAACCAAAAATGTAATCGCTCAATTTTCAGTTAGATGCTGAATATTCAATCAAAAAATTAATTTTCCGCCAAGAAAATAAAACCCAATTTTCAACAAAATAGTAAAATTAGTAACGAAAAAGATGAATCATCAACCAAAAAATTAATTTTTGACAAAGTAGTTCAAAGTTTAAGCAAGTAGTGGGTCAGTTTTAAAAATCTATAAAAAATAAGAGAATTTTTTTTTTTTTCATTGAATAATAACTTCATGAAATATCAATGCTAAAAGGTTGGAAAAAATTATTACTACGTTGAAATTTTAACCAAATTTTAACTCACATTTTATTTAAAAACTGATTTTCAAATTATTGTACTAAGAAATGAGATTTCATAGATTCATAATCTATAAATTATCAAAATGTCAATTTATTTATCGCAAGCCTCCATAAAAATTTTCTTCTTTTTTGTTGAAAATTCAATAATATTTTTAAAATGTCATCCTTTGTCAGGGAAAATTTAACTATTTTGTTTAAAATTCATCCTTTTTGGATGAATAAAGAGATTTTTCAGGAAAATAGGGAAATTAATTATTTTGAATGAATATAATGTGGGTGTCATATTACATTCAATTTGGAACTTTTTTAATCCTTCATATTTCAAGGGAAAATATTGTATTCTGAACAAAATAGATGTACTTTTAACCCGATAGTTGAATTTTCAACCAAAAATATGAACTTTCAACCAAGAAAACAAAATACCTAAACTGTTAATCAATGATTTGAGCTTAAAACTAAAAAAGATCAATTCTCAACCAAAAATGTAATAGTTCAATTTTTAGTTAAAAGCCCAATTTTCAGTCAAAAAATTAATTTTCCACCACGAAAATAAAGCCCACTTTTCAACCAAATAGTAAAATTTTTAACTAAAAAGATGAATCATCAACCAAAAAATTAATTTTTAACAAAGTAGTTCAAAATTTAAGCAAGTAATGGAATTTTTAATCAAAAAAGATAAATTCTCAACAAAAAATATAATAGTTCATATTTCAACCAAAAAATATTTTGAATAAAATACAGTTGAATTCAAAGAACAAATTTTCGTTAATTTTCAACCAAACAGTTACATTTTTAACCAAAAAAGATGAAATTTCTAACAAATTATAAGAGTTTTGAAAACAAAATCGAAAATTTTCAACAAAAGAGTTGAATTTTCAAACAAAAAGATCAATTTTTATTAACCAAAAGTGCAGCAGATAAATGTTCAGTTAAAAAATTAATTTTCAACCGAAAAAGAGGCATTTTCAACCAAATAGTTAAATTTTCAACCAAAACAAATTTTCAGAAAAATAATTGAATCCTGAACAAAAACAGATTAATTTTCAAACAAGAGACGAATTTTCAACAAAAGATTCGAACTTTCATCCAAAAAAGCTATTTCATTTTTGCTAGAAAATTTATCTTTTTTAATTAAAAATTGACTTATTTTGTGAAAATAAAAAAGAAAAAGTTCAATTTTCAACCAAAAATAAAGTAGTTAAATTTTCAATTAAAAAAATTAATTTTCAACCAAGAAAAAAAAGGATTTTTCAAAAAAGCTAGTTACATTTAAAAAAAATGGATCTTCAACAAAAAAAATGAATTTTTGACAAATTAGTTGAAAATTCAACCAAGTAGTTGAATTTTCAACCAAAAATGTAATAGTTGTTATTTCAAACAAAAAAGATTTTAATTTTTAATGAAAATCAATTGAATTAAATCCAATTTTTCAAAATTTCAACAAAATTGTTAAATCCTCAACCAAACCTGATTATTGATTATCAACCAAACAGTTGAATTTGTAACAAAAAGTTAATTTATAAACCAAGAAGATTAAAATTTTCTACCTAAAAAGACGAATTTGCAACGAAATTTGCATGAATTTTCACTTAAAACATCAATTTTCAACCAAAAAGCTGTATTTTTAACCAAAAAGTTGATTTTTCAAGTCAAAAAGTCGAGTTTTCTAAAAAAAATTTGCATTCTAAACCCGAAAATATTAATCTTCAACAAAAAATTTAAGGTTCAACCAAAATGTATCATTTTCTACATATTTGAAGTTGCAACTGAAAAAGATCAATTTTTAGTTTAAAAAATTAATTTTCAACAAAATAAAACGAATTAACTACAAAAGAAGAAAATCTTTAACCATAATCAAAATTTTATCAAAACAGCTGAATTTTTAAATCAAATGGACGAATGTAAAATCAAGACTGATTTTTCAGTCACGAAAGAAAAAAAATTCCACCAAATTGTTGAAATTTCAAGCCAAAAAGATTAACTTTCTATCAAAAATAGTTGGCAGTTTTATATTTAGAAAAATGAATATATTGGGCTGAAAATTTTGGAAAGGGTTCCAAGTATATAAGGGTCTGTCTGGCCCACTGGAGTTTTTATTTTGTTTAAACAATGCAATTTTAATTATTTCATTTTAGCTAGGGCTCTAAAGCCCTGTTATCACTTACATCCTCAATTAAAACTTACCAAAACTCTACTATTCAAACAGAATAGAAACTCAAATCGGCCAGACAGACGTGCACTTTTATATTTTTAAACATTTTCCAAAATTTTAACATAATATTTACGTTTATCAAATTATAAAACCACCGAATACAAACCAAGTAATTGGTCACGTGACACTCTGGTACATGCCCTTAAAGTAGAAAAACGAGAATTTAGCCTGTGTTAAAAAAATAGAATTTTTGCTAATTTATAGACTAAAGAACAATCGTTTAAATAAACATTAAAATTCGTTTTTAATATACATTAAAAATATTGGGTTAGAAAATTGGAAATTATACTTGGAAAATAAAGTTAATTTTCCGCGGCGCACTTTTTGATTTCAGACTACAAACTTTTTATATTTTTGACTCCGCATATTACAGATTTAAATTTGATAAAAGTGCAATAATATTTAGAGATCCTTAAAATATTGCAGATCTAGGAGATCGGTTTTATCGTGGTCAGGTTTTAAAAAGAACGACAACCAGAAAAAAATTGGCACCCCGTTGGCAGTGATATATTTGCATGGGTTAAAATTTCATTGGCGTCTCGTTTTAAGGTTAGGACCATAAAAAATTAATTTATCTCTACAATCGTAACTCGACACGAACGATTTCTAAAACCAATGTCCTTTGAAATTCTTCTTACAAACGAAGGGAGCAATCGAGCAGTACAAGTTTAAAACGGGTGATAATAAATCGCCGGCAAATCTTAATCGTGATCTCGTCCTGAAAAAACTGCCATGCCACGGTGCGATGCGCTCTTCGCAATATCTCGTCCCGCTTTTTTTGTTTTTTTTTTCTTTTATGCACCTCTTGCGCACCTCTCTTGTTTACGAAGGGGGAGAAGAAAAGAGAAAAGAAGAAAAGAGAGGAGAAGAATCACAGTGATGTGCAAAAATAATAATTCGACTTAAAATTCGACTATTGGACTTTATTCGGTCGAATATCGAAATTTCGAAACCGATCTAAGCTGAGATCGAATTTTTCCATTCGATCCGAGGCAGCCACGTACCGACTGTCGAATGGAAAGTCGAATTTTGAATGGAGTTATTTTTGTACCAAAAAAGGTTTTAATTTTTAATCGAAGACAGTTGAACTCAAACAAAAAAGGAGAATTTTAAACAGAATATTTGAATTCTGAACCAAAAATGATTATTGATTTTCAACGAAGCAGTTACATTTCCAAGCATAAAAGATGAAATTTCTAAACAAAAAAATGTCTTTTCACGAAAAATTAAAATTTTTAACAAAAGAGAGAGAGAGAGTAATGGAGAGTGAAGAGTAGTGGAGAGTGAAGAGTAGTGGAAAGTGGAGAGTAGTGGAGACTTGTGGAGAGTAGTGTTGACGAGAGAAGACTAGTGGATAGTAGTGTTGAGTGGAGAGTAGTGGAGAGTAGTGGAGAGTAGTAGATAGAAGTGGAGAGTAGTGGAGAGCAGTGGAGAGTAGTGGAGAGTGGAGAGTAGTGGAGAGTGGAGACTAGTGGGTAGTGGAGAGTAGTGGAGAGTGGAGAGTAGTTGAGACTAGTGAAGACTTGTGGAGAGTAGTGGAGAGTAGTAGAGAGTGGCGGAGAGAGGAGAGTAGTGGAGAGTGGAGACTAATGGGCCGTAGAGAGTAGTGGAGAGTAGTGGAGACTAGTGGAAAGTAGCGGAGAGTATTAGAGAGTAATTGAGGTACTGGAGGCTTGTGGAAAGTGGAGAGTAGTTGAGAGTGGAGAATAGTAGAGAGTAGATAGAAGTGAAGGGTGGAGAGTAGTGCAGAGTAGTGGAGAGTAGTAGAGAGTAGTGGAGAATAGTGGAGAGTAGTGGAGCGTAGTGGAGCGTAGTGGAGCTTAGTGGAGACTAGTGGAAAGTAGTGGAGAGTATTAGAGAATAGTGGAGAGTACTGAAGAGTAGAGAGTAGTGGAGACTAGTGACGTTTTTTGGAGAGTAGTGGAGAGTAGTAGAGAGTGGCGGAGAGTGGAGAGTAGTGGATGGTCGAGATTAGTGGAGAGTGGAGACTAGTGGGTGGTGGAGAGTAGTGGAGAGTAGAGAATAGTTCAGACTAGTGGAGAGTAGTGGAGAGTAGTAGAGAGTGGCGGAGAGAGGAGAGTAGTGGAGAGTGGAGACTAATGGGCAGTGGAGAGTAGTGGAGAGTAGTGGAGACTACTGGAAGGTAGTAGAGAGTATTAGAGAGTAGTGAAGGTACTGGAGGCTTGTGAAAAGTGGAGAGTAGTTGAGAGTGGAGAATAGTGGAGAGTGGATAGAAATGAAGAGTGGAGAGTAGTGCAGAGTAGTGGAGAGTATTAGAGAGTAGTGGAGAGTAGTGGAGAGTAGTGGAGCGTAGTGGAGACTAGTGGAAAGTAGTGGAGAGTATTAGAGAATAGTGGAGAGTACTGAAGGATTATGGAAAGTGGAGAGTAGTTGATAGTGGAGCATAATGGAGAGTGGATAGAAGTGAAGAGTGGAGAGTAGTGGAGAGAAAAGAGTAGTGAAGAGTGAAAAGTAGTGAAGAGTGACGAGTAGTGGAGAGGGCAGAGTAGCGGACAGTAGTAGAGAGTGGAGAACATTTATCTTCTTCAGTTGAAAATTCAACTATCTGGTTGAAAATTCATGCATTTCATTGAAAATTAATCTTTTCGTTTAAAAATTAGTGTTTTGATTGAAAATTAATTTTTTAACTGAAAATTTAACTATATAACACTATTAGGTTAAAAATTTCATTGAAAATTCAAAATTCACTCAAATTAATTCGAATTGAAAATTCATCGATTTTGTTAAAAATTATTAATTGTTGGTAGAAAATTAGTTTTTTTTTATTGAAAATTAATTTTTTTAACTAAATTATTTCTTTAACTAAAAATTAAACTATTCTATTTTTCATTGAAAAGTGATCTTCTTTAGTTGAGAATTCATCTATTTCGTTCAAAATTTGTCTTTTTCAGTAGAAAATTAACCTTTTTGGTTGTAAATTCCAATAAAAATAAAAATATTTGGTTGAAAATGCATGTTTTTTGTTAAAAGTTATTCTTTTTTGGTAGAAAATAAGTCTTTTTTATTGAAAATTAATTTTTTTAACTAAATTTCTACCCATACCATTTTTTGTCAACATTTTTTTTATAGACATTTAATATTTTTGGTTGAAAATTCATCTGCCAAAATAATTGAATTTTCAACAAAATTTGTTTAATTTTTAACCGAAGAAATGAACTTTCAACTATAATGATGCATTTTCAATCAAAAAACTAAATTTTTTACCAAATAAAATCAATTTCCAACCTAATAGTTAAATTTTCATCAAAGATATGAATTTTTAACGAAAAAGATTAAATGTCCATTAAAAAAAAAGCTTCGACGAAAAATTGAATAGTTAAAAAAATTAAATTTCAATAAAAGGAAATTAATTTTTAACCAAACAAATGAAATTCCAACCAAAAAAATTAATTTTCGACCGAAAAAGAATAATTTTTAACAAAATACGTGAATTTTCAACCAAATATTTTAATTTTTAATGGAGTTTTAAACGTAATAATTGAATTTTCAACCAAAAAGGTTATATTTTTACTAAAAAAAGACAAATTTTCTACAAAATAGATGAATTTTCAACCAAAACGATTAAATTTCCATAAGAAAAATGTCGACGAAAAATGGAATAGTTAAATTTTTAGTTAAGAAAATTAATTTTCAATAAAAAAAAAAGATTTCTGCCAAAAAAGAATAGTTTTTAACAAAATACATGAATTTTCAACCAAATATTTTAATTTTTAATGGAATTTTTGACCAAAAAGGTAAATTTTTTACCAAAAAATACCATTTTTCAACAAAATAGATGAATTTTCAAATAAAAAAAGATCAATTTTTAACAAAAAGTAGAATAGTTTAAGCAAATACAATAAATTTTCAACGAAATATTTGAATTTTCAACCAAACAAAGGGATTTTCTATCAAGAAGATTAAATGTCTATAAAAAAAAATTCGACAAAAAATTTAGTTAAATTTTTAGTTAAAAAATTAATTTCACTAAAAATACTAATTTTCTACCAAAAAATAATATTTCTCAACAAAATACATACATTAATTTTCAATTAACAAATTTTTAATTGTAATTTAAAATTTTTAAATTTTCAGTTCAAAAATTTCATTCTCAATTTTAAAAAAACTAATTAAACCAAAATTTTTAATTTAAAAAATTAATTTATAATTATGTAAAATTTTTTTTTTTTTTTTCATTTTTATTGTAAAAGAAAATTATGGTTATGAATAACCTGACCTCAAAGTGCAACACTGTTTGCAAGTGCAAACAGGAATATTTATTTTTATAAAAATTTGATGTGTTCTAAAACGTTTAAGATTATTTCATTCTCATTTGAATAATCCGATTTTAATTGCAAACATGTTCAAAGATTATCGAAAACTATCTATTTTACTTCAAAGTGAAAACGTCAAAATTCACATTGAAATATATCAAAAAAATCACTGTTTTTAAAGTTTCAAAATTCAAAAATTTTCTGCTAACTGAACATAACGTTTTAAAAATACGAAAAATTCATGGGAACTCATTTTGATATGTAGAAAAAAATGTTTGCTAGCCATAGCCAAATTTTAAAAATAATTTTTGCGGCCATTACCATAAAAAACTATATAAAAAGCTTTTATTTCGTTTTTTATCGCGAAACGAAAATTTTTTGAAGGTGGGAAAATATTATTTTACTTAATGATACGCCAAAATCGCAATTATAGTTATTTTGTCTTTTTCTTCTAAACTTACATGTATTTTTGGGTCCGAAAATACCCCTGAAAAGGATATTAAAAAAGAAAAATTTTTATGATTTTTTACCATTTTTGATTATCTTCAAAACTTCGATTTTCAAATAAAAATTATATTCTACGTAACTAAATTCATCATCGGAATTGTTTATTTGCAATTAAAGTTTTTGAAAATCGTTTGTTACATCAAAAACTATTCCATTTTTCGTGGACATTTTTTTTTATTGAGATTTAATCTTCTTGGTTGGAAATTTATCTTTTTTAGTTGAAAATTCATCTATTTTGTAGAAAATTTGTCTTTTTTTGGTAGCAATATAACCTTTTTGGTTGAAAATTTAATTATTAGGTTTAAAACTCCATTGAAAATTAAAATATTTGGTTTAAAATTCACGTATTTTGTTAGAAATTATTCTTTTTCGGTCGAAAATTAATTTTTTTGGTTGGAATTTCATTTCTTTGGTTGAAAATTAGTTTTTTTTATTGAAAATTAATTTTTGTAACTGTACAATTTGTCGTCGAAGTTTTTTTTTTAATGGACATTTAATCTTTTTAGTTGAAAATTAATATGTTTGGTTGCAAATTTAACTATTTCGTTGGAAATTAATTTTATTTGCTTAAAAATTTATTTTAATATATAATATAATATTTAAAATAATTAAACTTTCAAGCAAACTGATGTATCTTGATAAAAAAAGAATTCTAAACAAACAAAGTAGTAATTGATATTTCCATACAATTTTTTTAATTTTCAGTAAAAAACTGTTAAATCAAACCCGAAAATACTAATTCTCAACCAAATTTGTTAAATTTTTAACCAAAGAAATAAACTTTTAACAGAAATGATGCATCTTCAATCAAAAAAATGATTTGTTAACGAAATAGTTAAATTTTCAACCAAAAATGTTATATTGCTACCAAAAAAAGACAAAAATTCAACAAAATAAATGAATCTTCAACTAAAAAAAAAATAAGTTTTCAACAAAAAATATAATAGGTTAATTTTAAGTTAGAGAAATAAGAATTTGAACCAAATAAAATAAATTTTCAACAGAAACAGATGAAATTTTTGTTTGCAAAGTTTTCAAACTTCAAAAAATTTCTGCTAACTGAATATATTGTTTTAAAAATCTGAAAAAAATCATGAAAACTAATTTTGATATGTAGAAATAGATTACTGCTAGTCATAATCAAAATTAAAAAAAAAATTCAGCCCATTCTACAGAAGATAAATGTTCAACAAAACATGGAATAGTTAAGTTTTCAGTTAAAAAAATAATTTAAAAAATGTTAAGAAAATCGTTTAAATAAATTAGTAGGGGCGCCATCCATTTTGGCAATGATAATATGAAGAATTATTGTAATTAATTTTTTTCTGAAAAAAAAATCTTCTTTCGCTCCTTTGGGAATCGAACCTCAGAACTTCAGATTGCCGGTCGGGTGCGTTCCCATTAAGCTACTAGAGAAATCGAGGGAAGAAACTTTTTTCAAAACATACACGCATTATTTTGCTAGATGGTACAAGTTAAATTTTTCAAGGAATCTGTATTATCATCAGAGAATAACAGAAAAACGTCTTTTCAGACCAGATGGAGATGAGAATTAAAAATTATTGTAATTAATTTTTTTCTGAAAAAAGATCTAGATTACAAGTGGATTGCATCGAATTGGAATTTGTTTACTGTAAATTACAGAAATATTTTTTCAGAAAAAAATTAATTAAAATAATTGTATATCATATCTCCATCTAGTCTGAAAAGACGTTAAAAATTTATGTTCTTCTCTGATGATAATACAGATTCCTTGAAAAATTTAACTTGTACCATCTAGCAAAATAATGCGTGTATTTTCGGAAAAAAAGTTTCTTCTCTCGATCCCTCTAGTAGCTTAATGAGAAAGCACCCGACCAGCAATCGGAAGTTCTGAGGTTCGATTCCCAGCGGAGCGAAAGGAGATCTTTTTTCAGAAAAAAATTGATTAAAATAATTTTTAATTCATATGACCATCTAGTCTGAAAAGACGTTCAATATTTCTGTTATTCTCTGAAGAAAATATAGATTCCTTGATAATACGAAGGTGAAATACATTTTTTTAAATTCTGAAATTAGACTTTGCTCTACCTCTACATGAACTGAGAAATAATATTTTTAAAGAAAATTGCGTCCGCCGCGGAAGAAAAAAGAAGAAAAAGAACACTGTTGCCCCCTTGCCGATTGTAAAGGGGCTAGATGGGTGGGGGGGATCGCGGTATGCTGGGGCCACGCCACGGTCCCTCTGGAAGCCAAAAATCTCGTTCCGGGCCCTTCGAGGATCATATAATAACAGGGCACGCCGAAGCTAAACAAACATACACGCCCATGGCATCTGAGGGGCCAGCCAAGAGAGAGACAGCGATAGAGGGTGGAAAGGAGAGGAAAGCACGCAATGTACTTACACCCGTTATTGGGTGTACGTAGCCTTTTTACAAGACACGCAAAAGCACCTGCACGCGTACGTCTTATGCAAAGGAAACGAGACTGAAAAAAAAAAATAATTTAATGGAAGACGGAAAAAATAATTTTGTCGAAATTTTGATTGACTGAGTCTGCCTTCACGATTTAAGGATAGGGTCACAATTACGTCAGAAATTTCAGAAGCTATAAAATTCGACAGATATTTATTTAAAAAGCTGCGATGTTCATTTTCTTGCCTTTCTGAGAAATTTTATTAATGGAAAAAAGTGGACTACTTTTCTAATGTTTTGAATTTTAATTGATAGTGTTTTGATATACAGGGTGTCTAAAAAGTAACGAAACACCTAAATAATTTTCCAGGTAAAATATTTATCAAAAAGGTCAAGGTCATTCTTCAAGTAACTTTCAACGAGAAATGCAGTGGCGACCTTGAATTTGACCTTGAGCTTGACATTCAAGGTTATTTCAAGGTCAACTTTGTTCTTTCAAGTGGGAACCCCTATTTTTGACAACGGCAATCGAAAGAGCGGAAAATTTTACGTCCAAACATGTACTCAGGTCGTGGGTCAATGGTCAAGGGTGACCTTGAACTTCAGCTGAAGGTTATTAGGCTAGACCCAGGTATGGGGCGGGTCCAATCTGTACTGCTGCGGCTCAGGTGTTTACGAAAAACGTCGAGGTCATTCTTGGAGTAACTTTTAACGAGAATGACCTTGACCATTTTCGTAAAATTTCCCGCTCTTTCGATTGCTGTTGTCAAAAATAGGGGTTCCCATTTTAAAAAACAAAGTTGACCTTGGAATAACCTTGAAGGTCAAGCTCAAGGACAAATTCAAGGTCACCACTGGATTCCTCGTTGAAAGTTACTTCAAGAATGACATTGACCTTTTTGAAAAATATTTTACCTGGAAAATTATTTAGGTGTTTCGTTACTTTTTGGACACCCGTATGCATTTAAATCGAGGGGGAAACAACTTTTGTAATCCACTTGTAATCTGAGGTAATACAATGATAATACAGCGTAATGAAAGTAATCCAGATTAATCTACTTGTAATTGAAGTAATTCGGAGTAATCCACTTGTCGTTCAAAGTAATACACTTGTGAGCCGCACTAGTCCACTTTTAATTCGATTTAATCCACTTGTAATCTGCTTTAATCCACTTTTAATACAGCTCTAATCGGGGGTTATCCACTTATAGGCTGAGTATTTCAACTATTTCGAAATAATCCAGTTTCAGGTAATTCAAGTAATTCGGAGTAATCCACTTGTAATCAGCGGTAATCCACTTGTCGTCCAGCTTCATCTACTTGTCATATTGCGCCATTCGAGTAATTCGGAGTAATCCACTCGTCGTTCGAAGTAATACACTTGTAAGCCGCAATAATCCACTTTTAATCTGTTATAATCCACTTGAAATTTTGTTTAATCCACTTTTACTACAGTTCTAATTGGGGCTAATCCACTTGTAGATGGAGAGATTTCACTATTTCAAAGTAATCCACATTTCATCCAAGTAATCCACTTGTAATGAGCGGTAATCTACTTGTAGTCCGGCGTAATCCACTTGTAATACAGAGTCATTGCAGCAATTCGGAATTATCCACTTGTCGTTTTTTAATCCGTCGTAATCCACTTGAAATCTGGTTTATTGCACATTTAATACAGCTCTAATCGGGGGTAATCCACTTATAGACGGAGTAATTCAACCATTGTGAAGTAATTCACTTTTCATCCAAATAATCCATTTTTAATGAGTGGTAATCCATTTGTGGTCCGGCCTAATCCACTTGTAATACAGCGTCATTCAAGCAATTCGGAGTAATCCACTTTTCATTCAAAGTAATACATTCGCAAGCCGCATTAATCCACTTTTAATCCGTTTAATCCACTTGTAATCTGGTTTAATCCACTTCTAATACAGCTCTAATCGGGAGTAATCCACTTTTTATATAGCTCTCATTGGGGGTAATCCACTTATAGATGGAGTATTTAAACTATTTCGGAGTAATCCACATTTAATGAGGGGTAATCCACTTGTAGTCTGTCGTAATCCACTTTAATGTAAGCTCCAGTAATCCACTTTCAGTTCGATGTAATCCACTTGTAATCTGGTCAATCTACTATCAATACAGCTCTAATGCTGAATAATCTACTTGTGGCGTGGAGTAATAGTATTTAGAAGTAATCCACTTTTCATCAGAGTAATCCACATTTCATCCGAAGTGATTCAAGTAATTCGGAGTAATTCTAGTAATTCTAGTAACTCGGAGTAATTCAAGTAACACGGAGTAATTCAAGTAAGACGTAGTAATTCAAGTAATTCGGAGTAATCCACTTGTCATTCGGAGTAATACACTTGTAAGCTGCAGTAATCCTTTTAATATACTTGCAATACAACTCTAGTCCTGAGTAATCCACTTGTAGCATGGAGTAATTCAAGTATTCAGAAGTAATCCACTTTTTCCCAGAGTAATCCACATTTCATCCGAAGAAATTTAAGTAATTCGGAGTAATTCAAGTCATTCAGAGTAGTTCAAGTAATTCGGAGTAATTCAAGACATCGGAATAATCCACTCGTGATCAGCGGTATTCCACTTGTGTTCCGGTATAATCCACTTGTAATGCAGCGTCGTTCAAGTAATTCGGAGTAATCCACTTTTCTTTCAAAGTAGTAAAGTTGTCAGCCGCAGCAACCCACTTTTAATGCGATGTAATCCACTTGTAATCTGGTTTCATCCACTTTTATTACAGCTCTAATCGGGGGTAATCCACTTGTACACGGAGTAATTCAACTATTTCGAAGTGATCGACTTTTCATCCAGAGCATTTCAAGTAATTCGAAATAATCCACTTGTAATCAACAGTCATCCACTTGTAGTATGGCGTAATCCACTTTATTACAGCGTCATTTAAGTAAGTCGGAGTAATCCACTTGTCATTCGGAGTAATACAATGTAAGCTGCAGTAATCCACTTTAAATTCGATGTAATCCACTTTTAAGCTGGTTTAATCCACTTGCAATACAGCTCTCATCCACGGTTCTCCACTTGTAGCGTGGAGTAATTCAAGTTTTTCGAAATAATATACTTTTCCCCAGAGTAATCCACTTTTCATCCGGAGTAATTCAAATAATTCGGAGTAATCCACTTGTAAGCGGCAGTAATTCACTTGTAATACAGCTCCAATTCAGAATGATTCACTTATAAGACGGAGTAATTCAAGTATTTCCAAGTAATCCACTCTTCATCTGGTAAAATTCAAGTGATTCGGAATAATTCACTTGTAATCTGCTATTATCCATTTCTAATCTGCGGTATTCCACTTGTAATCCACGACAATCCACTTGTTATCTACAGTAATCCACTTGTAATCAGAGGTTATCCATTTGTAATCCGAGGTTATCCATTTGTAATCCGAGGCTATCCATTTGTAATCTGCAGTAATCCACTTGTTCTCCACTACAATCCACTTGTAATCCACAATAATTGACTTGTAATCCACAATAATCTACTTGTAATCTACTGTAATCCACTTGTAATTCGAGGTTATCCATTTGTAATGCGGCGTAATCCACTTGTAATCCGAGGTTATCCAATTGTAAT
>CAKNYM010044084.1:5318-15955 GCA_932195095.1 Andricus curvator
GTTGATTCGAGACGAATCGATTGACCTATAATATTAATACATTTTATTAAAGAGTAAGGAAGCTATGGTAATGCATAATATTTGAAAATACGGTTTTTCATAGTAAAACTTTTTTCTTCAATATAATTCACAGTTGATGCAAGAATATAAAATATTCCTTGGTTCGAGACGAATCGATTGACCTAAAATATTAATAAATTTTATCAAAGAGTAGGGAAGTTATGGTAATTTATATATTTTCAAAATCGATTTTTATACTAAAAATGTTCTAATTCTCACAATTTAAAGTTGATGCGAGAATAGAAAAGTTGTGTTGATTCAAGACGAATCGATTGATCTATAGCATTGATACATTTTATTGAAGAGTAAGGAAGCTATGGTTATGCATAATATTTGAAAAGACGGTTTTTTATAGTAAAACTTTTTTCACTAACATAATTTACAATTGATGCAAGCACGGAAAAGATTCCTTGATTCGAGGAAAATCGATTGATCTGTAATATTAATACTCTGTATTGAAGATTAAGGAAGTTATGCTCATTTATAATATATGAATCATCTATTTCTAACAGAAAAACTTTTTTCATCGACAAAATTCAAAGTTGACGACGCATGAATAGAAAAGATTTTTTGATCATAAATTTTCAAATAGAATAATTCTGACAATTTAAAAAAAATCATAAAGCTGGCAAAGGGATAGGGTGCGACAGAACTTTTTCCTTCCCTTTTCCAGCTCGGAAATTTATCATTTCGAATTCAAAATTTGATTTGTCTGATTTGTCTTTAAAAAATTTGTTGTATTATTTTATAATTTTGTATTTTTTGTAAATTTCTATTTTTAAATTGATCAAAATGAAGAATTTAGGTTGTCTATTATTGAAAAAAATAACTAATGCTTCCTCTATGAGGAAGCAAATACATTTGCTAACGGGAAGCAAAGTGCTCGTGAAATGAGCACCATATAATTATAAATACAAACAAAGTGGAAACACTCGAGATCGAATTCACAGCTAGTTTACACTTATGGCGTTATCTCTAAAAATGCAGCTGTGTAAACATTGTAAAATGGTGTGAAAAAATTATCACTATGCGTTATCATATATACGTCTTTTTTGGAACTCAGGGACCATCTTTCATTTCCTCAAAAGTAGCCTTACAAGTCGGTTGTTTCGTGATTATGAACTACGTGATTGATATTCAAGGCTTTCTCAATCTTGAAAATAAGTTTATTGCAAAAGAAGTGGTCGTCATTGCAGTGGATCATAACTTTATCGGACATTGGATAGCTGCACCACCTTACCCCTTCTCGGATCTCTGTAGCGATGCGAAACAGCAAAATAACTGGCTCACGTGTTATTTTCATGGAATCAAGTGGTTTGAGGGAGATACTCCTACGAATTTTCTACGTTCGAATCTTCGTGATGTCACAAAATCAGCTGGTCAAATCTATACCCGTGGCTGGGAGAAAACTGCACTTTTGCAAAATATCATGAGTAGGCAGATTATTAATCTGGAAGAATTAACCTGTCCACCTTTTAAAAAACTGGAAACCAGTAAAGATTACTGTTTTTATCACGAAGTGAAAAAAGGAACATTTTTTACATGTGCTGTCAATAACGCAACTAAACTAAAAATCTGGCTTAAAAGTCAAAGACGAGAAGAAATATCACTCCGAGGTATCACTCGTCAGAGTACACTGAAAAAAATGTCTGTTTTAAAACTGAAAATCATGAAACGGCGGTGACATCGAGGACGGTCGCTAACAACATACAAATTTCTGTTAAAAAATCAATCATACTGCGAGTAAGGTAAATAACCCTTTAACAGATTTGCCTCGACTTGGTAGTCCTGGAAATAGAGATGGACAGCCTTCAGATACTTCGAGCACTTCAAGCAATACCACGACATAAGACTGGTGTATTCCCTGCGGATCGAATACCAAAGGTGTGGATGAGACCCGCTGCTTTGATTTTCAACACGGATCCACACAATAAAAACGGATCGCATTGGGTTGCGGTTTATATTGACCGAAATGGCCACGGAACGTACTTTGACAGCTACGGCCTATCGCCTCTTATTCCTCAACATCTTTATCGTCTACGAGGAAACTGTACCCTATTCCGATGGAACACAGCAGAGTTACAAAGTTCCACTTCGGACGTGTGTGGTCAGTTTTGTATTATGTTCTTGTATCATATGTATAATGGTTTTTCTTTGCGTAAATTTACCAGTCTTTTTAGCAAAAATCTGGTAGAAAATGATCGCATTAATATAGCGCAGTACGTGTTACTTTAAGAGTTTATCAAATATATTTTTCCGATATGTGTTTATTATTATCTATAAGTCTTCAAGTAAATTTCTCTCTCTCTCTTTTCATGCTGCGTCACTTGTATGTCTCTACGTTTAAGATTTATTGGAAATTCTTGTTTAGAAGAAAAGGAAAGCGTCTTTGTGTGTGTGTGTGATTTTATTCAATGAAATAAAATTAT
Source organism: Andricus curvator (assembly GCA_932195095.1). Classification (NCBI taxonomy): domain Eukaryota; kingdom Metazoa; phylum Arthropoda; class Insecta; order Hymenoptera; family Cynipidae; genus Andricus; species Andricus curvator. The sequence goes on from CAKNYM010044084.1 coordinate 7,808, forward strand.
ATCCCTGTCTACGATGTGTAATGAGTGATAACAATAATCATAATCGTCAAAATAATCGATAATTTGAAGTATATGTATCTTTTAGATGTGAACTATTTTTAATTTTTAACTTATAAGCCGGTTTTACTAGTTGTGATTAAATGTAATTTTTTTGAAAATTTGGTGAATAAATCTATTTTGATAGGTTTAAACAATTTATTTCTTAATTAAAATTCATTAAAGTAGAATCATAGATGTTAATTATTCTTTCAGCAGTAGTCTAGAATCTAAGAAGCCATAAGTACAGCTTTAAATATGGCGACATACAGTCTGCGAAACTCCATTCACCCTGCACAAGTATACAACTCACTGAAATTTCATATTTTGTCCATCTGTTCCTTATCGTCCATTCCTAAACTTTAAGCAAACACAAGCGTCGAGCGAGGCAATGCCCCAACCAGCCGCTGACTATATCTGGAACGTAAATGATTGAGTAATCTTCATGGCAAACAAAAAAAAATTTACTTGTGGGAGAGTAGCATGTTGATGTTTAAATCCTATGCATACATACATCGATTGATTCCCCCCTGAACTGAAATTTTTTTGAAAATAAATCGATTTTTAATTGTTCAATTTTAAGAAATTGATAATCATCAACGCCCCCCCCCCCTCTAAACGAATGGGTTCAAATAAATTGAGAACATTGGTGTATATAAATGTCGTAGCCCAGTAGCCGAGTCCATCATTTAGTCAAGTTCCTAGGAACTTAGCTAAACGGCGCCGAATAGACGAATTTACCTGCGGAACCTTTTGTTAGTCTATCGAGCGGATCAGGTCAGAAAGTTAGCCTAACGATCGGCCGACTCGTCTAATGACCAAAGGCCTTTCAGGATATTAGACTAACTTTATTTCAATGAGAAGGAGTTTAAAGGAAAAACACATTTGTATTTCAAATTGCGTGAACTGTGAATTACCTTATTTTATTTCATCATTATGTTTGAAATATGTACAACTTTTAATACTTCACGGAAAAAATAATAAGTTTTATATAGTTTATGGAGTTAATTCAAGAGTAGCGATTATAAGCGATAACTGAACAGAATTTTATATAATTTCTGAAACATTCCAAATAAAATGTAGAACTATCATTTTCTGAGTATTATTTTTTCAAAGCAGTTTCGCTTTTTCATTATTTTCGAGAATATTGACTTTCAAATTTTTGCAACAAATTTATTTTCTATAAATGTTATTAATTTTTTTCATCATGTTTATCATTTATATTTACAATTAGAAGTATGTGTGCAATTTTTTTAAACGAAACATGTTATTTTTAATCAGAAAAGTGGCTCAATAGAAAAATATATTTTCTTCCTAGAATAGAATTTTTTTTTAAAGCTTTTTTCATGGAAAAAATTATAAATAAAACACAGCATTGAAAATAACATTCAATTTTGTACAATTTGCTCACATTCGACCTTTACACTCGCATACAGTTCTCAATCAATCAGAAGTATTAACCAGGAGTATCGCAATGACTATCTATTTTAAATTCATAGATTTTACATTATATATGGCAGATAATAACACGCACTTCAAACTTAAAAAAAAACTGCTGTTTACTAATTACTTAAACAATTTTTATAAACTAATCCACACTTTAACCATTTTTTCATGAATAGGCTTCATTTGTTTTTAAGGAATCAACTTGAAATGTTTTGCCAAAGACTCCTAGCTGTCATATTTTTATTATTGCAAGAACTTTTTATTATATAAACAATTTTCATTAACAAATTGTTTGTATAATCAACAATTATTGTCATTATGAAAAACATGGCAGTAAGGAGTTTGTTTTTCTTATAGTTGCCGTCGCTTGGATTCAATATACAGAGGTATAAGAAAGATGAAAATAGTTAATTTGCAAAGTGAATTGTTAAAAACAAATTGTTTCAACAAATAATCGACCTGAGGGGATATTCGTCTTCAAAGTATATTTCTGTCTCTGAAATTGCTTTCTTTTATCTTTAGGATCATACGTGGCCATTAAAATTTTAGATTAAATGTTATTTATTAATTCTATTATAATATTATTATATATATTATATCATATATTCTATATATATTATTTATTAATACCACGCTGAAAAAACCAGTTCTCGTCAGATCACTGAAGTTAAGCAGCGTTGGGCGCGGTTAGTACTTGGATGGGTGACCATTCAAGAATACTGTGTGCTGTTGGCACATCGTGAGTGTGGTGAGCCCAGACCTGTAGTTATTTACTACAAGAAACTATCCACCTAGAAACACTACCCAAATCGGGTAGTGTCACGCCTACCCTGAAAGGGAAATGGCTTAATGGTATACTGCTACTATAAACAAATGTACATCACAGACATTTATAGGCAGAAACAAATCGGTTTTCTTCCATTCTTGTTTTAATTATATTACCAGTGATGTTTTCTGAAAAAATGTCACCACTTATCAATATTTGTTCATTTTATAAACAAATGCACATTTCAGGCGTTTTTAAGCAGAAAAAATCGTTTCTCCTTCTGACCTTGCGGAAATTATATTGGCATTGATGTTTTCTAAAAAATGTTTGCTATGCATTAATATTTGTTCATTTTATAAACGAATGATATAAACAAATCCACATTTTAGGGTTTTTTAAGCGAAAAGAAATAGTTTTTTCTTGTATCATTTTTCAAACTATATTGACAATGATGTTTCCAGAAAACATTCTGCCATTTTTCGCTATTTGTTTATGTTATAAACAAATTATATGAAAAAATGAAAATTTAAGAACACTGTTAGAAAAATCTGTATTAAATTTAATACAAATTAATATGAAGTCATTTGCATACACGGGAGTTGAAATTTAATATACATTAAAATATGAATAGCTGTACACTTTATATTAAATATAATATACAGGTCGGTATACATAGCAGCGTGCTAGAAAACTCAAAGTGCTTTTATTTCTTTAAATTTTATAAAATATTCTCAATTGAAGTAATAATATAGAATTCGTCGACTGAATTGCTTTTTATGATTGAAGTGCAGCATACATGTGGAACTCTTTCCAAAATTTGCCCTGAATCGTAGAAATTTAATGTGAGTACAGTTGATTGTAAGTTAGGTCTGTCATTTATTTACGTCATTGAACTTTTCGACTCAAAATCTAATTTTATTTTTGATTAATTGTAAGAAGGTATCATGTTTTATTATTAAGAATCGAAAATTACTGCTAATCTTAATTTTATTTTGTGTAAAATGGAATTATATGAGCGCTTATCATGAATGTATGTAGAATTTAATAAACGCGTACTTAAATAGCGATTTCATATGCTTGAGATATTAATTTTAATATACATTGGTATTTTAAATTTAATACTATTTTTAACAGTGAAATTTGTGGACAAAAAGAAAGCGTTTTTAATCGTATTCATGTTGAGATAACAGGACAATAGCTTTATTTTTGTATTTTCATAACTTTCTTGTATTTTGTTCAATATTGACGAGGTAATTTGAAACGAACGTAAAATAAGTGATTCTTACAAATGCAAATATACCGTTATTTCATTCAGCTACTACAAAATATTGCCAGTGATATTTCCTGATGAACTTTATTTGGTTACAAAATGAAAGCTATTAAGTTTATAACATAATTTTAACAAGACTACACGAAATAAAATTGTTTTGCTGCTTATAAACGCCCACAGTGTGTATTTTGTATTTAATTTATTTATAAACTTTTTAAATTCAATTTTATCACAAAATATTGGCAAAAAAACTTATTCACAATATAATTTTAACATGAATAGTAAAAGCACAATTTTTCTGCCTATAAATGCCTAGAATGTGCATTTGTTCACCTAATTTGTTTATAAAATGAACAAATAGTGAGACATAACAAAATTTCATCTAGACAATTCATTCTCAATATAGTTTAAAAAATAATAAAAGAAAAACGATTCCTTTTTTACTATAAACATCTGCAACGTACATTTGTGTATATAATTTGTTTATAACATAAATAAATATTGATGGGTGGTAAAATTTTTCCAGAGAACATCCTTGGCAATATAATTGCAACAAGATTAGAAGAAAAACTGCTTTCTTTTAGCTTAAAAACGCCTAAAAATTAATTAATACCATTCAATCTTAAATTTTAATGGCCACGTATCATCCTCACAACGAAAGCAATCAATTTTAGAGCAGAAATATATCTTGATGACGTAAATATCCTAACGTCGATTATTTGTTGAAACGATTTGTTTATAACAATTAATTTTACAAGTTAACCAATGTTTTTCTTTCTTATACCCTACTGAAAATTCCGACTTTGGAAACGACATCGTAAATGACATTGGAAACGACATCGGAAACGTTATCGTAAGCGATATCATAAACGTTGTTCACAATCGTTTTAAATTAAATGCACACATATTTTTACAATATGAACGGTTAATACAGCAGATTCTTCTATATATATATTCGGTTTTCGGTTTCGATTCCTTCGGAATAGAACCGAAGGGCCTATGACAAAGCCACCGAACGCGTCCTCGGGTTGCGGATAGAGGGTCCCTGTACCAAGGGTTTCTGCTGAATATGGTTACAATAATTAATAAGCAGTCGCGGACCATTGTCCAGGGATGGTCCCGAAGGAATAACTCCTAAGCGAAGGCGTAACAACCGTGCCGAAAGCTGAATGGCACCTGGGTTAGGTGTCTTAAACGGTGATTCTGGGATACCGGGCGACCTCTCAGAGTATCAGCCTTCCCCTTGCACGCGGGACTCTACAAGGATGGACTAACCCTTTCCCTAGCTGCTCGTGGGAACAACAATGAAATCACCAAACCACCAAAATGTTGTAGATGCGGTTCAAGACTCAGGGATGACGTGCTAGACTGCTACGATGCCAGCATTATTCCTGTTCGCGGAGGCTTTATGGGGCGTATGCACACTCTGTGGTGCCAGAAACACCCAGAGGTTCAGCACGTTTCGCATCAATATTTGCGAAATCAAGCCGTCTACCTCCGGAAAAATGGATATGTACGCAGAGCGCTTCCCCAACCGCTGCTTTATCAAGCTGCAGACGAAGATGAGGAAGCGACATTGAGACCAACCGCAGAAAGCAGGCACCTTCTGAGAGATGATCGCAATTTGATTACTAGAATAAACATTAACATGCAAGTTCCTCCTAAGCCCCAAGATCTGGCTGAAATGGATGCCTTCCTTCGTGGAGATATCTCGCAAGAGTCCGACCTCTGGACCATCAATTGCTCAGTTTATGGTGCTGCGAGAACTTTGGCTGATTCAAATCGAAGGCTGAAACCGACGATGGATCAAAAGACCAACAGACGCTTGCATCAACTGAACAAGAAGATTGGATGGGCAAGACAGAATGCGTCCCGTGTTCAATGTGTGATTGACTACATAACATCTGGTAGACCGTTTACGGTAAGGGTTCGAAAGTTCGCCCAAGAACTAAGGATCTTGAATCACACAGTAAACAAGTCAAAGCTGCTGATAATCAAGCAGCATATTGTTGACAAAATACGGCTGTTATCTGACGCTAGGAGGAGAATACAGAAGAGGGAGAGATGGATCAGGGAGAATCAACAGTTCCTCGCTGACCCATCGCGCCTCTTCAGCGATCTACCTGTTTCTGTCATAAATCCACCCAAGCCCAAGGAGGTAGAGACTTTTTGGAGAGATGTGTACAAGATCCCGAAAACACTAGAGTTGAAAGAAGATACTGACAATATCATCCGCTTCAAGGAGTTTTGCGACAACCTCATAAAATCTGAGGAAGAATGTCCATCAATCACTGCCTAAGAGGTGAAAAAAGCACTTAAAGGCACGAAGAACTTTTCCGCTGCTGGACCAGATTGTATCAAGAACTTTTGGTGGAAGAAGTTTACTTTTACACACCAACATTTTGCCCACATATTCACCTCATATTTAAAGTCGGAGACGCCCATTCCGCAGTGGCTGGTGTTAGGACGCACTATACTCCTGCCAAAAAAAGGCAACTTGTCCAACCCAGAGAATTACAGGCCAATAACTTGTTTTAACACGCTGTATAAGATCTTTACAGCTGCCCTCAACAACAGGATTGTTCGAGAGATGTACGAACAACGTGGCTCGAAAAAAGGTGTAGCAGGCTGTCGAGAGAACCTGCTAATTGACAGGTGTGTATGTAAAGACGCTGCAGCCCATCAGCGCGTCCTGTCAATGGCCTGGATTGACTACCGGAAAGCTTTCGATTCAACCTCTCATAGACTTATCATCTGTCTGTTGGAAAGCTTGAAGGTACATCGACACATGGTGAGATGCATAGAGAGATTGATGCCTCTTTCGAAAACTAGATTTACTATCTCCTCCAGAAATTATCGTGTGACAACGAACAACGTCACCTTCCAGAGGGGCGTCTTTCAAGGTGATACCATGAGCCCTTTGCTTTTTTGCATCACACTTTTGCCTCTATCTCTCGCACTACGAAATTCTCCTGGATACCTCTGCGGCGATACTAATCAGCGCGAGCATAAGGTCACTCACGTATTTTATATGGATGACCTGAAGATCTATGCCTCTGGTAAAAGCAAACTTCAAACTGCTATAAATATTGTCCAGAACTACACAGGAGAGATTGGGATGGACTTTGGCTCGGACAAGTGTGCCAAAATTCATCTGAAGAAAGGAAAGATTACCGGCGTTCCCAAGGACCCTGAGCTTGTGGATATAAGTGTTATTAGACATATTAATACTGGAGAGACCTATACATACCTGGGCGTGCCTCAAAGCCGAATTCAGGACGTAACATCAGTGAAGGAGTCTCTCCGAAGCAGATACAAGCATCTTCTTCGACAGAGTTGGTCTTCCAATCTGTCGGGGTCGGACAAGGTATCTGCGACTAACATGCTTGCCGTCCCGGTCCTACTCTACTCGTTTGGGGTGGTTCAATGGACGAAGAACGAACTTACGGCCCGTGATGTCATCACACGTAAGATCATGCATATGCATAAAAGCTTGCATATCAATTCGTCAGTTCCGCGACTATACATTTCACGCCGTCAAGGCGGACGCGGTCTTCTGAATCTCTAGTGTCTTCATAACCGAATTGTTCTAAGTACAGCTTACATCGTTGCGAATTGCAAAGATCCTCTCCTAAATATGGTCAGGAACCACGAGATGATTGGCGAACGAGCGTTCCTTTACAAAGCCGCAGAGCAAGCGGCCGAGACCCTTGGCCTGAATTTTAACATCAGAAGTGAGGAAAGTGCATTACTCTATCTATATGCTTCACTTCTAAAAGTCGAAGTGAAGAAAGCAGAGTTTGGAAAATTTCACCAACAGCTACGCGACAAGAAAATGCACGGAAACTTTCACAGAGATTTAGAAAAACAATCCTTGTCGAAGGAGCAAACTTTTGCTTTCCTCAGATCATCAGGGATTAATTCAGGTACAGAGGGTTTTATTTTCGCATGCCAGGACGGTGTCATTTCCACCTTAGCATACCGTGACCAAATTTTATGTCAAGAAGTTCCCAGTGAGAGCTGCAAAGCGTGTCATGCACACGCTGAGTACCTAGAACACATACTATCGGGGTGTCCGACCCACGCAGGAACGATGTTTATCTACAGACATAATGCGGCCCTAAGAGTGCTTTATTACCATCTTTGTCGCTCTTACGGTGTTGGTCGCGACCCTGCCCTGCCGAACGCCCCAAAGGAGATAGAGTCAATTGTCCAGAACGAGAAGTGCCAAATTTTCTGGAACTACGATGGTGCTCTCGGAGGTGCGAAACTACCACTGGTTCGTAACCTTAAAGCCATACCCGCGTGCCAAAAATATGCCAAGGCACTTGCGAGATGGATGCAGAAAGCTGTCATCCTTGGGTCGCTTCGTATCCTTCAAGACACACGAGGGTTTCGCCGGCCCGTGGTTGTGATTTCATCGTGCCCTGTGACCACCCATCTCACGGTTGTGAGACGTGGCATTAAGTGTGATTTACCGTGGTTCTACTGGGACACTGCGGTGGTTGTTTAACCCTTTTTCAAATTATATATATACAATATATATATATATATATATATATATATATACATACATATATATATATATATATATATATATATATATATATATATATATATACAATATAAT
>CAKNYM010044084.1:23915-48146 GCA_932195095.1 Andricus curvator
TATTAGCAAAAGTTAGAAAAAGTATTTGGAAATTTTTCACATTTTGTTCCATGAAAAGGCGGACTAATAATTTTTATTATTTTCTTCATATGATACAATTTGTAATATTCCAATTTTGATAAATCAAAAATATCTAGGATCTAATTAGATCATTATTATGGAATTATTTATTATCTACAGGATGAACGCACGCATGCGTCGCAGAGAGGCTGTCATACGCAGTCATACGTGAAGTACGTCGTGATGGCGATATAAGACGCATTACGCACGCACTCTACCTACCCATCACAGCATTGTGACAGGTGATGGCGGCATGCGTGCGTTATGACTCGCACAGCGTGCCTCGCACGCATGCGAGTACGGTGCGTCGCACGATTGTTATCTGGGTTAAGCAACGTTAAAGACGCATCTCGTCGCACCGGAAAACTTTTCGAGTTTCTTTACTGCGAGCGCTGCCTGCAATTACTTGCTTGGCTCCGCCTACCTGCACATAGTCAATACCAAGCACAATGTTGATGAGCAGTGGCGCGTGTCAGCCTCCTTCCCCACCTAAAGACTCATGCCACTTTCTAGCCTTTATACGATCCGGATAATTTCGAGTCTCACCGCGACTGAAAAATGTTAATGAGCAATGCAGATTGTTATAAAACATTAAAATCTCATTTAGGTGGAACCCTCAACTTTAGCTCAACCATCTATTTGGTAAATTTAAAAAAAAATGCATCATTGATCGGTATCACGGCAATCGATATCAATCAATAACACTAACCCTAGTCGGAAAGATCGATAGCCTTGATAAATTGTTGCTGGATGGATTCGACTACTAATCATCATGAAAACAATTATAACAGAGCTTAATAAACTAATTGACCTAAATCCATCTACACATTATTACTATAATCATCTGAAGAAATTATGGGAAACTGCAAAATCAATAATGGAGACTTTAATTATTGTTAAAAATAAATAATTAACCTTATAGTCACTTGAAAAAATTTGGCCCGGGTAATCAAGTGGTCCACGTAACACCATAGGTCAATAAACAAACTGACTAGAACGTTATTTATAACTGGACTGGAAATAATTAATAATGTTTCCAGATTTATTATAAGCAAAATTTGCGGTAAAAACAGTCATAATCAAAAACTTGCAGGATTGATGCCGAGGGCTGAGATACCAATTCAATGTTGCGAATTAACACAGTAAAATTTAACGGCATAGCAACAGTGCATGGATGCACGTGCATCAAAGATTGTCTAGTCTGCATTTTATCAATGTCAGCATTTTGAGCGAACTTGGACTTTGGTCTGTCATACCTTTTCCCATAGGAGTCAGCAAAAAAACCCTACCATCCTATCTCCATTCGTAGAATCGAGGATGATTCGCGCCTTGGCTCACCAGCATTCATCGACCAGCTCTCTTACCTTGTTAGGTAAGAAGTCCGATTGGAATAGGGAACACTCGATGTTTTCTCGCTCCATCCGGTTTAAGTCGGATAGAGGCAAGTCCGGCAAGGGAGGGTTTTGGGACATTAAGTGGAGAAACGCGTTGCAGTAGAAGGCAGTTATCAGGGATTGTGTGTACTCCTGCGTGGGGCAATCTACTGAACCAGCCAAAAACCGCTTTGTGCAAACGGCTTAGGAGAGAGGATTTAAATTAATGGACAATATTTCTGAAAACCTGTGAGGCGACAATCGCGACACGGTATGGAGTATCGGGCGAAGCGTGAAGTGTAGTGTTCCGCGTTCCAGTTCAGGAGTCGCATTACCCTGAGGGTAACCACCAGGTTGGAATGTTTACACAGGCACAAAAAGAAAAAGAAGTGGGCTGTACCAAAGACTAGACCTATAATTTCTATGTATTTTGACGTGCTGAAACCGAATGCGGGGCCAGAAATGCTCCATGCCACACCATTTTCTATCAAATTGTAAAAACCACCTTAAAAACCGAAAATTCCACCGTGAGGTGGATCAGCATTAGGAAATCGTCTAAAAATGATTGCGAGACCCAATATATATGACGTGCGCCGAGGAAACGGGTCCAACTCGGAAATTATCGATATTCAGGTTTTTACATCTACCGATATTTTTTGAGTTACACTCTTTAATGGAACGATAAAAAAAATTTTCCGAGCGTTATTATTGTTCAAAAAGGGTTTTTAGGAACCCCGTAAATTGCGCTTCGTTCGGCCTGACTAAGATCTCGTGAAACACCTCCCACCAGTCACAACTACATCTTCGCGCCTAACCTACAATACCCGTCCGTGTATCGTGCACTGCTCTGCACAGTTAAAAGAGTGAGAGTGTAGTTTTGAGTAGAGAGGGAAGTTTTCATGATCCTTCCCTCTCTCTCGAAACTTTCGTCTGCTGGCTCCCTTTCTGTCGCTCGTCTTGTAAAATCCTAGCTTTCCGAGTTAGATCCCTTTCCTCGGCGCACGTCACATATAAGTAACTTGATGCGCTGACTCCAAATCCGGGGCCAGAATTGCTCCATCACCGGCCATTCACCATCCAACACCACTTCCCCAGATTTTGAAATTGCAAGAAACCACCCTTAAAAACCTAAAATTCCACTGTAAGGTGGATCAGCATTAGGAAACCGTCTAAAAATGACTGCAAGACCCAATATATATGTAATTGGATGCGCTGACTCTAACTCCGGGGCCAGAATTGCTCCATCAGCCCCCTTCTCCCCACTTTTTAGTAAATGACCAAAAAACCCTTAAAAACCGAAAATTTCCTGTAAGGGGGATCAGCATTAAGAAGCCGACTGAAAATGACTACAAAATCCAAACCATATTTATTTTGATACGCTGGAGCAAAATCCGGGGCCAGAATTACTTTACCCCCCCACCCCCTCGCCGATATTTGTTTTAATCGCCAAAAAACACCATTAAAAACGGAAAATTCCACTGCAAGGTGGATCAGCATAATTTTCCGTTTTTAAGGGTGTTTCTTGGCGATTTACAAGAATGGTCGCGAAGGGGGGGGGGGTAAAGTAATTGTGGCCCCAAATTTGGAATCAGCGCATCAAATTACTTATATATTGGGCCTCGCAATCATTTTTAGACGGTTTCCTGATGCTGATTCACGTCACGGTAGAATTTCAGGTTTTTCAGGGTGGTTTTTTGCAATTTAATAGAAAATGGTGTAGCATGGAGTATTTATGGCCCTGGGTTCGGTTTCAGCACGTCAAAATACATAAAGAATACATAGGTCTAGTCTTTGGTATAGCCCACTTCTTTTTCTTTGTGTGCCTGTGTTATTATTATCTGTTAATAAATGTCCTGTGCTCGTAATTTGTGCTCTTCACCGTAAAACCTCTCTCTCTTTCTCTCATCTCCCAAAGGAAAAAATAAGGGTCAAATTCAGAATCAAAGAATTGCTGGGAATTTTAGTTAGAAAAATTCCAATTGAATGAATAAATTATGTTCATTCAATTGTTCATTTCGCCCCCTGCTTGTCCCGCTTGACGGTCCAGTGGTTGTATGTAAGGATACAATAGTACTTTTAAAGGCTTTCAATTGAATAAATGTCTACTTAGTCTTGACCGATTCAAATTACAAGTGTTCAAAGTTCATTTACATCCTTTAGTAACCTACGCAAATCATGGCAGCAAAGGCACCTCTTCGGAAGCAAGATTCAGCGATCCCGCAAGAAAAATAAAACAATTAGGGTTCTTCCGGATCCTCCGACATACCATACCAAACTTCACGCTACCCTTCTTGGTATGTAACAGTCCATGTTAAATCCATGAGGCAGGGTGGGGGGTCTAAAATATCGACTTAGGCTCTAATTGGGGTGCTGAACACAAATCGCGAGGTGCACATTAAAAGCCATATATGTCTCATGCTTTTGTTCTCCTGATTTTGCCTTAAAGGTTGTACACGTAAAATCCATTTTTCATTGACCATTTTTGAGATTTCAACCACTTAAGGGGATTTATTAGAATGAGAAAACGGGATGCAAGTTTCTGGCCGCACGTTTGAATATTTTTGACTCATTTTTTGCATACGTCATGTACATATTATTCTTTTTTGCTGAACCAGAGCCAGTTATTCAAAAAAATATTTATATTTTGTTTAATAATCGAAAAGGTAAGTACAATACCAGTGACGCACAGTGGAACGCTCATCCGGAACGGATGAGCCTTTCATTGTTATGAAATTCACGCCGGTTACAGAAACTGAAATTGTTAAAACATGGTTTGATTCAATTTTAATTAGCAGAATTAGTTTATTCATACAATTAAAAGAAAGTGAAGAAAAGATTCATGAAAATCGGTTAATATTTGCAGTAATAATTAAAATTTTAAAGTGCATACAAAAGTGTAGCTGTGCCGAAAAGTTGACACCTACTCCCTAAATCTGAATTAGTAGTAATCAATTAAAAACTAATGATTAGGAAGGCTTAGTAATTCGAATACTAATCCTTACTAAATAAATTAGCAGTTTTCTAGTAACGATTGTGAGAAAAGCTTACTAAAGCAATTACTAAACAGCTTCGCAATCTTTCAGTAATACAAAACTATGCCTATCTAGATGTAGAGCATATGTTTATCCGTCGGTCGATAAAAATGATCATTTTCACCTTGTGCACATGAATTTTAAATAATGAACATTGAAATAAGATTAAAATGTAAATAAATCAAAGAAAAAATAGGGTTCAAAATATGAATGGTATATATTGTTTGTATATATGAACGGAAACAATTATTATAATTTTTGTTTTTGAAAAAGGAAACTGTATCCCTGAATCGCAGATTTTCATACTTTTGAATTCAGTATACACATATCACTTCGCGAGTTTACAAATTCGAATGCAAGTTTATGAACATGTAAAAATTGACATGTCACATAAAATTCTGGAAATAATTCCACTTATCTTTATTTCAATTAGGCCTTTTCAATCTTGCTATAATTTTTTACGTACACTGTTAAATGGATGATAAATTATACTTTAAAAACCTCTGTCAAAATCATTCCCATTTAATTAGCGCATTATTCACACTTGTAACATTTTTCTTTCAGCCCTATACTATATATATTTTTTTTAATGTGAATCATTCATGATAATGAATGAACATTTAAATAGGATTAAAACGTATTTAATTACATTTACAAGGTAACACAACTTTTTTGAATCTCGTACATTTAATAAATAAAATATTATTTATTTTTTCAACCGCAGATACTATACAGTATACACTGCATGTGTATAATTTTTTTTTGTAAATTTGTACTTTGATAAGGATCAAGTTCGAGAATCAAGATAAGGATCTTGTGAGTTTTATGCGGGCTGAATAACTTTTTTGGTTACAATGTTTTAACATCTTTTTTAGTCTACCTGACCAAACAATTGGCATATAATTCGTCGACCTAAAGTTATACTACGATATGTCCATCAACTGTGAAAGTGAATTAATGAAGTTCAAAGTTTAAACATATTATACTTTATTAAAATTTCCTTAAATGTGAAAATAAGTTTATCGGTCAAAAATGATACGTGATAAGAAACATATTAATACAAATTTTAATATTATTATGAATGTGTTTTAGCTGATGTGGAAAATTGGTTTTGGACATGGTGTAATATGAGATTAAAAAAATTCGTTTCTTCTCAGAATTATAGTGCGCTATGTCTACATAATATTTTAATTTAACTATTTATAACGAAAATTTGAATCAAAAAGTTCAACAAAATGATAGTTTACGTTATTCTATTGTATCGTATTGTCGCAAACCTGACACTTGTCTGAAATCGCCTACTTCTCCCACTCGATGCACAATATCACATTGTGTACCTTTATCATTAGACTTTAAAAATCTTCGTCATCGTCACTTTCTTCTTGTCTAGAGATCTCTCTTTCTTTATCCTCACTTTCCTCTTGTTCACAAATCTCTTTTTAGTGACCTTTTTTCACTTTCGTCTCCCTCTTTCTTCTCTTCTTTTTCTCTTTTATTTTTTGATAAACGAAGAGCTTCTGCTAGCATGAGTTTCTTTCTTTTTCTTGAGAGTATTTTCTCTTTTGATGCAGATCACCGGATCAGAAGTAATCAGCAGGTTGTGAAATATGTCCTGATTCATGGAGATCCTGGAATTTTGTCTTGCTTTAAGATCACGGTAATTTCGAATATCTTTGTTGCGAGCTTCTTGTGGTTCTCCTGAAAGGTGTCCTATAGGAACTGTAGCAGCTTTTATTATTTTCGTAGCGTATGTTAGTATTTTGTGAGATGATACTGGCATATAATACCACTTATACAATGAAATGCATTTCCTGCTGTTTCCTTCGTATGTTTTTCAAATTCGACTAAATTTAATTCCTGACCAGAGGATAATATCTTCATCGAGTCCAGTAATTTTTGCTGTTAATTTCGGATTCTGGAAAAATCAGTAGTAGGGCTAGGCGGGCGCTGGCTCACTTGCCAATAGATGGCGCTACAGTCGCAAGTTACCGACACCAACAGATGGAGCCACCGACCAAAGGGGGGTTCTATTCCGTGATAAGTTACCGACAGTCGGTAAAACAGTGAGGTTGGTAATACAGATTCCTACTGCTATAGGATTGTACAACCAGTGGGTAAAACTGCGAGGTCGGTAATTTTAAGGTTCTGTTCTATGCTAAGTAGGTAAACCATTGAGGTTGGTAACGGTGATTCCTGCTGAGTTAACATTATAAGACTCTGTTTCGTGCTAAGTGACCATTGATCGGTAAAACAGTTTACTACCATCAGTCGGTGAAACAGGTAAGCCGGTGATTCTTATATTATCATTTTATAATATGTCGGTAAGGTAGGGAAACACTTTACCATCAGTCGGTAAAACAGAGAGGTCGGCAATTTTTTATATCCTCATTTTACCATCGGTCGGTAGGGTAGGGATTCACGTTGCCATCAGTCGGTAAGACAGAGAGGTCAATAATTTTTTTATTGTCATTTTACCATCGGTCGGTAATGCAGGAATTCATGTTACCATCAGTCGGTAAAACAGGGAGGTCGGTAATATTTGCTATTGTCATTTTACCATCGGTCGGTAAAACAGGGAGGTCGGTTATTTTCTATATTATCATTTTACCATAGGTCGGTAAAACAGGGGCCGTCGATAATGCACATCTCCAGCCACAGATGGAGCGTCAGTCGCTATATCAGGATCCTACCTTATCAATCGGGTGTAAATAACTGATGACGTCACTCAGTACTTTCTGCCAGCACTGATATCAACAATCGGTAATGCATCTGTCAGCGGGCGAATTGATTCTCAGTCTGCCCGTACCTTACCGACATACTGTGTGTCACCCCAGTGCGTCCTGCACGCGCGCGCGCTGGTGCTCCACATGTTTCGCGTGTGCTCGGTCTGCGCTGGGATTTCCCCGCGACCAAGTACAGTCGGGAGTGGGATAGTGATGAGTGAGTGGGGATCTGAGGATATAAAGCGTGCTAGCACAGTCGACTGGCATCATTTGTTTCAGGTAGCCAGCAGCAGTAGCAGCACCACCACCAGCAGCAGCTGTAGCAGTAGCAGCAGTGGTTCGAGAGGATATGGCTGAGTCAAAGGATAGTCCTCCTGCTTCTCCACCCTACCTTCTCTTTGACCTGGAAGTATTGATTACAGATGGCTCGATGGAAGCTACTAATTTCATCATCTCCTTCATCATGGTCATCTTCATCGGAGGAGCTGGTGATAGATTTCAACGCATCATCTCCAATACACTTCTCAGAGTTTGAATGGCCTTCAACACCATCGCCAGACCCATCGCCACAGGGGCCACCGCCACAACCATCGTCCTCATATTCGCTGCAGCAGGTTTCAGACTCACCACCACCAACACCACAAGCAACAACACTCCCACCACCACCATCATCAACACCACCACCACCAGCTGAAGTGAGAGGTCAACAACGTAGTCACCGTCATCCTCGACGTTGTCATCGCCACACGCCCTACTGCATACATCATCGTCATATTTAATAAAAAAATAAATCAGTCATTTTGTAATAAAGAACAGCAAGATTTTCATTTGATATAAAAATAAGAAGATAAAAAATAGGTTTGTATATGAATTTCATTATATAATCTATATACATTAGACAATTGTGTTCTTCTATTTCAGTTATTTTGTTTCAGGTTTTTTTTTCTGTTTCAGGTTTTTTTTCTGTTTCAGGTTTTTTCTGTTTCAGGTTTTTTCTGTTCCAGATTTTTTCTGTTTCAGGTTTTTTCTTCTGTTTCAGGTTTTTTCTGTTTTAGGTTTTTTTCTGTTTCAGGTTTTTTCTGTTTCAGGTTTTTTTTCTGCTTCAGGTTTCTTCTGTTTCAGGTTTTATTTCTGTTTCAGGTTTTTTTCTGTTTCAGGTTTTTTTCTGTTTCAGGTTTTTTCTGTTTCAGTTTTTTTTCTGTTTCCGGGTTTTTCTGTTTCAGGTTTTTTTCTGTTTCAGGTTTTTTTTCTGTTTCAGGTTTTTCTGTTTCCAGAGTTGGAGTGTATTTTTATACCGAATTGTAAAAACTAAGTTAAGATTTTTGTTAAATAAATATTTTTAAATTGATTATTAAATGTCTATTTACTCATGATTTCCCTCTCCTATTAATTTTAAGTTAGATCGTTTAAGTGAACCTTAGTTCATATTTGGAGGTGCGCATGCGCAGTTTGATTCTTATCAGAATAATCTATATGGAAATGAAGGTGGGATATAGTGCAGTGAATCATCTAATTATACATACGCGCATGCGCAGTTTGACTCACAGCTTCTTGCTTAGAGTGAAGGTGGAGTGGGTGAGCCCCCTAATAATATATACGCGCATGCGCAGTTTTATTCTCAACAGAATATTCTAGAACTCAACTTCTAGATGGAGTCGGGGTAGGGAGGCCCTCACAGATAAAATATTACGCATGCGCAGTTTCATCCACGGCTTCATGGTCAGAGTGGAGGTGGGTGGGTGAATTCTCTAATAATATTAACGCGCATGCGCAGTTTGAATCTCAACAGAATATTCTAGATGGAGGTGGGGTGTAGTGCTGTGAGGGGGGGGGGGGTCCACAGATAAAGTATTACTAGTACTGTGAGGGGGTTCCCACTGATGAAAGATTACGCATGTGCAGTTTTGATTTACAGCTTCTTGGTCAGAGTGAAGGTGGGGTGGGGTGACAATGCGATGCGAATCCCCTATTTAAATATTGCGCATTCGCAGAGCGTAGATTTATGGCTATAAAAGCGCGTCTCCGGAGCGATTCCTTCATTCAGCAACCAGACGACCTGGCTGATGGTAATAAGCAGCAGCAGCAGAGAACAGCTTCCAAAGTGTCTGGAGAGCAGCAGAAGCAGCAGCAGCGACTAGCTTCAAAAATGCCTGGAAAGCGGAAGACGTGTGAGCAGCAGCAGCAGAGGCCCGAGAAGCAGAGTCGAACCATCTCCCTGGATGAATGTGAGTTACTCCTCGTCAGGACACAAGAAGCATGGTAAGACAATGCAATGCCAATATAGATACCTTAAAATCTATACTGAAGGATCTTTTCTGGACATCTGAGAAGCAGAGATGCCTTCACATCATTAATCGAATCATCAGTCTAAGCGTCATTTTCCAACAACATTTGTACATATAGATATAAGTAATTTTTTTAACGATGCCTCTGTATTATTTCAAGAACGAATGTGATGAGTATCAAATAAGTATGGGCCTGTCAAAGTTTACGGTGTCCTAGTAGCTAAATATAGACATGTAACAAAGGATGATCAGTCTGTACACGTGAAAACATTTCTGGACGAAACAAATGACATATTCCCGACGACATTGTTAGACGATTGGTTCAATGCATATATGAAACAACCAATCCTGCAAAAAGTTGAAGAATTCCAGGAAACTGACTCCGATTGGACATTGCATTCAATCATTCACCTGGAAATCAATGTAAATAAATATAATCCTTTGCGGGCTAGTTCATTTATCCCCCTACCTTATCCAATTAAGATAAAGCACGCATGTATAAATGTAGAAAATAAGACTGATAATCAATGTTTTAAATGGGCTGTTCTATCAGCATTATATCCAGCTTCACATAACGCCTATCGTGTTTCTCATTATAATATGTATGAAGATATCTTAGATTTTACTGGTATAGACTTTCCTGTAACTTTAAGGAATATCCCAAAATTTGAGCGTCAAAATGATATCTCAATCAATGTATACGGTCTTGTACGAAGAAATGTTGATTACACTGTCGTTCCCCTATATATGTATCACAACAGAAAAAAGGGAACTGCATGTTAATCTTTTACACGTACAAGAAGATTACATTGATGAGAGAATTGATGATAATGTGTTTGAAATATATGATGAAGGCTTCGATACTTCAAATTTCCACTATGTATGGATTAAAGATTTATCTGCACTAGTTGGTAAACACCTATCTAAAAATCAACGTAAAAAGTATATTTGCGATCGATGTCTTCATTATTTTTCAAACGAAGAAAAGTTGTGTGAACACAATGATAACTGTGAAAAGATGAATCATTGTAGAATAAAATTACCGAAACCTGAGAAAAATATCATTGAGTTCACAAACTATAGAAATAAGGAAAAGGTACCGTTTGTCGTGTATGCCGATTGTGAGTGTCTGTTGCTTCCCGTTGAAGAATCTCAGGAGAACATAAGTAACACTGAGATCTTTCAAAAGCATCAGATATTAAGCATAGGCTATTACATAAAATGTAGTTATGATGACGCACTTTCTGACTATAAGGCATGCCCGGAAGATGAAGCTGATCTTGCCAAATGGTTTGCAAACGAATTGCAACAATTGGCAGAAGATGCTGAAACAGTATTCATGTGCCCCATACCTATGGAGAACTTGACTAGTCAGCAGAAGGCTGCCTTTAGGGTTGCTACTACCTGCCACATTTGTAAGCAGAGATAGCACACGGCCAAAAGAAAGTGCGTGACCATTCACATTTAACCGGCAAATACCGAGGGCCTGCTCATGAAGATTGTAATCTAAATTACAAAGATTCTCGAACCATACCCGTTGTCTTCCATAATTTGAGTGGGTATGATGCTCATTTCATTATTCGCGAAGTAGCCACTGAGTTTGAGGGTCGAATTGATCTACTCCCTCTAAATAAAGGGAGGTATATTAGCTTCACGAAAAATGTTAGAGAGAGTGAGATAAAATTCCGCTTTATGGCTTCTTCGCTAGACAAATTAGCGTCATACCTCGACGAATACAAAATAGTAGGTAGAGTCTTTTCAAATTTAAGTGCTGAAAAAATCAAATTGCTAACGCGGAAAGGAGTTTTTCCTTATGAGTACTTTGCCTCTAGGGAAAAGCTCAAAGAAACGCAATTACCACCTAAAGAGAAATTCTATAGCACATTAAATGACTCTACAATTTCCGATGAAGATTATGAGCATGCGCAACGGGTATGGTCTGAATTTAATTGCAAAAATCTTGGTGATTATATGTATCTGTACATGAAAACGGATGTGTTACTACTTGCAGATATCTTTGAAAACTTCCGTGATCAGTGTCTGAAAGCATATAGCCTTGATCCAGCACATTATTATACAACTCCTGGTTTGACCTGGGATGCCATGTTAAAATATACTAGAGTAAAGCTGGAACTCCTCACTGACATTGATAAAGTCATGTTTATTGAGTTAGGTATAAGGGGTGGAGTTAGTCAATGCCCCAACCATTATGCCAAAGCCAATAATCCCTATATGGAAGTTTACAATGACAATGAGGAGATCAGCTATATAGTATATTTTGACGCCAACAACCTCTATGGTTGGGCAATGGCACAAGCGCTTCCATTTGGTGGTTTCGAGTGGGTATCAAATGTTGACAATAGCTTCAACTTTAATGTTCCCGATGATGCCCCTGTTGGCTATATCCTTGAAGTAGATTTGGACTACCCCGAAGAACTTCATGATACTCACAGTGATTTACCTTTTTGCCCTGAACACTCGAAACCACCAGGGTCAAAGCAGGAGAAACTCCTAACTACCCTCCTACCGAAACGAAAGCACATTCTCCATTACCGTAAAATGAAACAAGCTTTGGCAAACGGTCTTCAGCTTGTTAAAATCCATCGCGTTCTAAAATTTAATCAAGCTCCATGGTTAAAATCATACATAGATTTTAACACAGAAAAGAGAGCTGCAGCTAAAAATGAGTGTCAGAAAAACCTGTTCAAACTGATGAACAATGCTGTGTATGGTAATACAATGGAGATTGTGCGTAAACATGTAGATGTTAAACTTGTGACAAAGTGGGAGGGTAGGTATGGAGCAGAAGCCCTCACATCTAGACCTAATTTCCACAGCCGAGCAATCTTCCATGAATATCTAGTGGCTGTGGAACTTAGGAAGACTGAGGTTGTAATGAACAAACCCATATATGTTGGGCGTAGTGTGTTAGACATTTCGAAAACCTTGATCTATGACTTCCATTATGGCTATATGCTCGAAAAATACGGTAAAAAATGCAAACTGCTATACACAGGCACTGATAGCTTAGTTTATGAAGTTAAATGTCCCAATATTTACATGGATATGAAACAAGATATCAACAAGTTTGACACATCCGATTATCCTGTAAATAACGTTTAAGGTATGCCTCAAGTCAACAAAAAAGTTCTAGGCCTCATGAAAGATGAGTGCAGTGGACAAGTCATTACTGAATTTGTTGGCCTGAGGAGTAAGATGTACATCATCCGCGTAAATGGTCAAGATTTTGTAAAGAAGGCCAAGGGTATAAAATCAGGTGTTGTACAGAAATCTATCAACTTTGATGACTACGTTGATTGCTTGAAAAATGCTTTGATTCAAACTAGGACGCAGTATATCATTAGATTACGTCTTCATCAAGTTAATAGGGTTAAACAGTTAAAAGTGGCTTTAAGCCCCTTTGATGACAAACGGTATCTTTTGCCTGAAAGCACTGATACGCTAGCTTGGGGCCATTATAAGGTTACGGATAATGATAACGATATAAACAATTAACCTATAAATCCACAAAAAAATGCACGAATGCTGTCTGATAGTAGATTACCACGACGCTTCACCCTCTTCTGCCCTGGTTCAACGAAGAAGTCTATATTTGCGACTAGAAGCTTGACAGGTTGTGTCTTAAATCTCATTTTAACCTTGACTAACGAGAAAGTGATAAGTACAGCGCTTATATAGCTTTTGGATCAGTTGAAAGTTAACCTTCATACAGCTAACATCAGTTGGATTGCCTCCCCAGCTTGTTAAGTCTATACTGATATGAAGTTGCACGTTAAGAATGGACTATCCGTTCCCCTCAGTACATGAGGAAGCTATAAATACAGCACTTACATAGACTTCTAGTCAGTCGCAAACTGACCTTCATAGAGTGAGGAATGCTTGTACACAGCAAGAAACGTCGAGGTCGAGGTTTAATTAATACTATTATTAAAAAATTACCCTTCGAATTACACTTACCAAGATACCAGTACTGTGGACCTGGTACTAAGTTGGCTAAACATTTAGAACGAGGTGATCCAGGTATAAACCCACTGGACGCTACTTGTAAGGAGCACGATATTGCTTATTCGAAGAATCGAGAGAATATTGAAGCGAGAAACATTGCAGATAGGATACTAGCTGACAAAGCGTGGCAGCGTGTTGTTTCTCAAAACTCTGATATCTACTTCGTGGCTAAGACTCTAAAGATTCCATATTTTCGAGGAGTCTTTATGCGAAATGAATTACCTGCTAGAGGACCTCGGCGAAAGGAGTCGGCCATAGTTAATCTTGACGATAAAGATGGTCCAGGTACACATTGGGTAGCATTCAAAAAGAATGGTTATGAAACATTATACTTTGACAGTTTTGTTAACCTTAAACCACCTTCTGAACTTGTCAATTATCTAGGTGTTGGTAGCTTTATAAAATATAATCATGATAGGTATCAAGACTATAATACATTTGAGTGTGGTCATTTATGTCTTAAATTTCTATGTGGACAGCTTAATGTGAAGAGCAAATATAGTCTATATAAGTGCAAGTAATTGCTTGCAGACAATCAGTATAGAGAATGGTAACATGAATCCCTACCTTACCGACCGATGGTAAAATTATAATATAAAAAGCACCGACTTACCTGTTTTACCGACTGATGGTAGTAAACTGTTTTACCGATCAATGGTCACTTAGCACGAAACAGAACCTTCGAATGTTAACTCAGCAGGAATCACCGTTACCAACCTCAATGGTTTACCTACTTAACATGGAACAGAACCTTAAAATTACCGACCTCGCCGTTTTACCCACTGGTTTTACAATCCTGTAACAGTAGGAATCTGCATTACCAACCTCACTGTTTTACCGACTGTCGGTAACTTAGCACGGAACAGAACCCTCCCTTTGTCGGTGGCGTCATCTGTTGCAGTCTGTAACTTAGCACGGAATAGAACCCTCCTTTGGTCGGTGGCGCCATCTGTTGGTGCCGGTAACTTGCGACTGTGGCGCCATCTGTTGGCAAGTGAGCCAGCGCCTGCCTAGCCCTACTACTGAAATCTTCTTGCTGTATCCCCGGTATGATTGGATCCACTTCCTTGTTCAACAACACCTACACGAAGACCTAATTCTTTCTTCAATGCCTCTTGCACATATGCCTTTTTGGAAATTTTTAATGCCTTTTCTTCTTTTGTCTTTGCTTGCCACTTTTTAAATGGCAAATTGTAGGAAATCTAAAGAAGGCAGTCAAGCATCCTAATCCAAGCATGCAAACTCGATATTCCCAAATTAATACTTCCAGTTTTTGCCTTCATTTTATAAATCTGTTTTAAATTATTCATTTGGACCAGGCGCGCTGCAGAAATATAGCATTACATTGCAGACTTTGTTTCAGTTATAGCATTGCATACATTCCCATCAATCATGCTTAAAACCATCTTATAATTTATTTCGAAAGATTGGCCGTTTATTTCAACTTCAAATAGTTTCAAGTTATCAATTTGAGACACTATCAAATCCATATTTAAGTATCATAGTCATTGATTTTTCGACATCTGTTAAATTTTCTGATACAATATGTAAAATCCTGGAAGCCGTACATGCAGAAAAAGAACCTTATATTTGACTAAAACCCAAGTTAAATCTACTAATCTTTCAAGTGCGTATATGGACAACACGACAGTTCAGTGTATGTTACAAGAATAGGCAACTAAATATGACTGTCATTGATGGTTATCAGTACCAATTCTTAAGGCGCTTCGTCAGGCTTGATTTTTAGCCCATGTATTACAAATGACATGTTTCCTCCTACAAGGATGAATTGTTCGATGTGATATTTCAACCACATAATCTCAATGGCATAATACACAAAAAGAAAGTCTTCATTTTTTGAAAAATGGTCTTGTTTTTTTTTTAATTAATCGAAAATGTGCTTCATTTATGCGCCTGGAAAGGAGCAATCCACCACCGGGCAAGTACCCACGGTGAACCGAAAACAAGCGCTCCGAATTTCAAAGGCACATCAGGATATTATAGCGTGAAGTTTTTCGACGATACTTGACCCCAGGGGGTCGGTCGTAACTCATCCGACCTTCCCATTGTTAGAGCGTTACACGATTCGAGTTGGTTGAACGAAATTGATAATTATTAAAATATTAAGAAATTGAATTTTAATATGCTGCATTAGGTTCATTACATAATGAAGAGACGATTAAAAAAAGATAGAAAAAAATCGGTTAACCCGTTCAAATTCTGTTGGGAGTTTTGGTAATTTTGCATTTTATTTCAGATTACCTTCAATATTGAGAATGTTGACCGATTTTCCTAATCCTTTTTTTTCGAATACGAAATTTCAACTATAAAAGATAAATTGTCAACCAAAAATGGAATAGTTAAATTTTCAGTTAAAAAAGTTCAACAAAAGAGATGAATTTTCAACTAATATGATGAAATATTTGTCTGGGATAGTTACATTTTCAAGTAAAAAAAGTTTCAACCAAAAAAACTCATAAAAAAATAGTTACATTTTCTAAAAAAAAAACTGATAAATTTTCAACTACAATGATGAATCTTCAACGGGAATACATGAATCTTTCAACAAAGTAATTAAATTTTTATGAAAAAGATGATGAAATCTGAAATAAACATGTAGTAGTGGATATTTCAACGAAAAGACAATGTAGTTTTTAATAAAAAACAGATGAATTCAACCAAAGAAGACATCTCAACATGGCTTGAATTTTGAAGCAAAAAGATAAATTTTCAACCAAGGAGGTTTATTTTCGACCAGAAAGAACGAGTTTTCTACCAAATACACGATGTTTCAACGAGATACTAGACTTTTCAAATGAAGACGATCAATTTTCACACAAACAAAGAATATTTACATTTTCAGTTTAAAAAATTAATTTAAAATAAACAAAAAGAACGAATTATCCAGAAAATAGTTCAATATAGTAACATACAGTAATATTCTACGTCTACAAATGAAGAATCCTTGTTATGTGGAAAAAAATAAGATAAGAAATTTTTTTCAAAAGTTTTGAAAAGGTTATTAAATTCCGCGTCAAATGAGCCCAATTTGAGTATTTTTGGTAAATAGAGCTCTGAAAATATATAGGAATATACATACATACATTGATTAGCAGTTCGAACTCGAAAGTACATTGCCTCACTACCCGATTCGGGTAGTGTTTCTAGGTGGATATTTACTTCCAATGTGGGCCCACCACACCCACGGCGGGCCAACAGCACGCAGTATTCCTGAAAGGTCACCCATCCAAGTACTAACCGCGCCCAACAATCCTTAACTTCAGTGATCTTACGGGAACTGGTGTTTTCAGCGTGGTATCGCCGTTGGCGATAGGAATATATATTATATAGGAATATAATGCTCATAATTTGCAAGTCACGCAAAATGAATCTCGACCGAAGAAATTGAAAAAATTTTATTCCGAAGATATCCTACGAAAAGTGAGTGCTGTTTCAGGTGTTTGATACTCCCGGACTTCACAGCCAGAAATTCTCTTCAAATTGGTTTAAATATAATGATTTTTCAAAAAAATAGAGATATACTGCCGTGCAAACTAAGAAGATACATAAGTCCAATCTCACTCGAACTGAAAAAATCGAGCAAAACTGTTTGCCCGAAGAACTCTGATATAGAATAAAATTTTGAATAATCTAGATATACTATTTGCATAAAAATAATGTGCTCCTTGATATTTTGCAAAGACAAGTTGATTTTTTAAACAATTTCTATCAGAAAAGGGACTTGCGATTTTTCACTAGTCGCTGAAAGGCAAAAATACAAGGCAAACAACACGAAGGTACTTGCGAACGATGCCTTCATCGGAGAGCTCGAGCAAGGCCTCAAAATACAACAAAACATACGTAAGGGACACTGTGTGTTCAGCGGCTGTCCCGAACTTACCCGAACGATCGTCGCTAGTGTATAGCCGAATCTAGCCGGGACTTATTGCGCTTGGATTTCCGGTCCGAGTCTGAGCTATATCACAAGGCTAAAACATGCGTAAGGGCAAGCGATTCTTTTCGTCTGTAAATTCGCTCCGCACTCGGTCACTTTTACAAGGCAAAAAAGACACAAAGTTCTTCAGGTTCTTTTTTATTTGTATGTTGATGACGTATTACAAGCCTTATACAAATCGCAGGAAACGCAAAGTCCTTTGTGTCAATCGTTTTTTGAAATAAGTAGCAATAATTAATAATTTTTATTGATACAGTTAGACGCAGGTTTCTGTTACGAATCCAACGAATCATCGTTATTCAATTTTATAATGCAATTGAAGAAACAATTAAGCATCGTCCAGGAGATTGAGGACTAGTGATGGGCACTGCTCGGCCTGACTGTGGTAATACCTGACCTGACCGGTAATGTCCGGTCATGACGGTAAAAGTTGGTAAAACGCGGTCAGACCCAAATATCTCCAACAGGAAAGTTTTTTATGTAGAAAAAAGTGGTTTAGCTGTTAGGACATTCCCTATGCTAAACTTGTACAAAAAGTTTTTCGGTTCTAAATGTTCCAGTTATTCTCAAAGTTATAAAAATGCGAAAAAGCTGAGCATAGCAGACGACACTTTTGACAGTTTCGCGCGAGTTTCGAGGGGAATTTGAAAATGGCACTTTACAAATTGACAAATTACATTGAAAATCTGTTGCATTTATTAAGTAATATTTTTAAAATAATATTTAGAAGTGTGGTAAGTTATTTTGATTATCATTTCAATGAATATGACACTTATACATTAGGTTAAGTACTGTCTATCGTATAGGTTATATTCCCTGAATGAAAATACTGTTTTTTTGCCTTTAAATAACATAAAATTGATAAATAATTATTATGAATTTAGATTTATGAGTAATTTGTGTAAATAATGTATTATTTGTTATTATTTGTATTGTCATTGTTACCATTTTTAATGATAATAATTGCCTTATTGAATTTCATCACATATAAATAATAACAAATAATAAATTCTTTACACAAATTACTCATAAATCTAAATTCATAATAATTAGATATCAATGTTATTTTATTTAAAGACAAAAAAACAATATTTTCATTTAGGGAATATAACCTATACGATACAAAGTACTTAACTTAATATTTAAGTGTCATATTTATTGAAATGATATTCAAAATAACTTAGCATACTACTAAATATTATTTTAAAAATATTGCTTAGTAAATGCAACAGATTTTCTATGTAATTTTTAAATTTGTAAAGTGTCATTTTCAAATTCTCCTCGAAACTCGCGCGAAACTGTCAAAAGTGTCGTCTGCTATGCTCAGCTTTTTGGAATTTTTATTACTTTGAAATTAACTGGAACATTTAGAACCGAAAAAATTTTTGTAAAAGTTTAGTATAGGGTATGTCCTAACAACTAAATCACTTTTCTCTATAAAAAAACCTTTTCTGGTGGAAATATTTGGGTCTGACCGCGTTTTACTAACATTTACCGTCATGACCGGTCAGGATTGGTCATGACTGTGAAATACCGAGCAGCGCCCATCACTATTGAGGACACCTAAAAAACAATAAATTAAAAACATACACTCACATTTCGTAGGATATCTCCGGAAGAAAAAAAGATAAGACAATTTTTTTTAAAGTATAGGAATGTAATGGTCATAATTCGAAAGTCACGCAAAATGAATCTCGAATGGAACAATTTTATTCCGAAGATATCCTACGAAAAGCGAGTGCAGTTTCAGGTGTTTTGATACTCTCAGACTTCACAGCCAAAAATTCTCTCAAAATGGGTGAAATAGGATGATTTTTCAAGAAAATAGAGATATAGTAGGGGAATAAATTCTTTGAAATAAAATTAATGTAGGTACCATATTGAATTCAATATGAAACGCTTTAAATTTCTAAGATTTCAAGTCGAAATATATTGCATCTCCTGCATAAAAAGTCTAGTCTTTTAGAAAGCAGTTGACTTTTGAACTTAAAGGAAAAATTTTCAACATAAAAATAATTTTCAAACAAATATTTCAATTTTCTACAAAAAAATTAAGTTTCAACCAAGCAGTTGCATTTAAAACCAAATTGTTTAAATATCCAGAGAAATAAACAAATTTTCAACAACATAGTGGTAGTTTCAACTAAATAATTTAATTTTCCACCTACAAAGAAACATTTTCAAGCTAATGGTCGAATTTTTAAACCAAAAGCATTAGATCTTAACGAAAAACAATTTCATTTTCAAGTAACTAGTTCAATTCTCTAGCTACAAAGATGAACTTCGACTCAAATGGTTCAATTTTCAGCAAAAAAGTTTATTTTGGTCGAAATAGTTGAATTTTATGCCAAAATAGATGAATTTTCAAGCCAAAGAAGACGAAACTTTGGAGAAGATAGTTGAAGTTTTATCCTGAAAAGTTGATATTTCAACACAATATTTACATTTTCAAATTAATAGTTGCATTTGAACCTACAAAGATGACTTTTCAACTGGAAAGATTAATTTTCTACAAAAAAATATGCATTTTCAACTTTTAACTTATTATAGTAAGTTAAAAGTATAAAGTATAAAGAAAAGTATAAAAAGTATAACAAAGTATAAAAGTTGAAACTATAGTTTCATTTTGAACCCAAAGAGCTGATGACTTCACAACGACACATGTAATAGTTCATATTTCGAACAAAAAAGATGTTAATCTTAAATAAAAAATAGTTTAAGTTTTTTAACCAAATAGTTGCATTTTTAACCAAAAAAGATTAAATTTCAAGCAAGAAGATTAATTTTCTACGAAAAAGACGAATGTTTAAGAAACTTTCAACGAAAAAGGTAAAATAATTTTCAATTTTAATTTAAAATGAAAAAAAAAAAAATCTAGTTTGATCTATTTTATTATTATCTTAAATATGAAAAAATATGAATATTCAACGAAAAATTGAAATTACATTTTCAGTGTACAAAATTAATTTTGAACCAAAAAAAAACAAGTTTAAAAAAAAAATGATTTTTTAACAAAATAATGCAAGATACCTTTTTATGAAAGTACAAAGTACCTATCAGACCTGGGTATCAATCCAAGCGACATTTTTTTTAAACTTTATTTTCGAGCTCCTGGGGTCGAATTATATCAAAATATGTCAAAAAAGTATATTCGAAAATTTAGGTCATTACAAACCCCAATCTATGAGGAAACAATAATGGATTGATTAATCATTAATTGAGTAATTAATTAATTACTCTGATGTGCCATTATCTGATCTCCTCGAATCTGCTTTTGTCTTTCGATAAAGACCAAAGTAAATCACCCGCCGACAATGAATACTGTTACAATCTCTAAAATTGCGCAAAACCCGGATCGATGAAATTTTCATTAGCTGATAAAATTTGAAAATGATATAATTGAAAAAAAAATGGAAGAAAAGGATTAGGAAAATCGGTCAATATTCTCAATATTGAAGGTAAACTTAAATAAAATGCAAAATTACTACATTGTCTTTTCGTTGAAATATCCACTACTACATGTTTATTTCAGATTTCATCATCTTTTTCATGAAAATTTAATTACTTAGTTGAAAGATTCATGTATTCCCGTTGAAGATTCATCATTGTAGTTGAAAATTTATCAGTTTGTTTAGAAAATGTAACTATTTTTTTACTAGAAAAAACGATTTTTACCAAGGTGTCTGTCTGTCTGTAGTCTGTCTGTCTGTAGCCACGATAACTTTCGAAAAAATGATCAGATTTGATTGAGCTTTGGCACACTTTTTTATGGCCTAAAAAGAGAGAACGAGTTCGTTAACCAGCTATTTTTGATGAAAATTCAAAAAGTGAGCACATTTTGAAAATTGTTGAGACCACTTTTTTTGAAGATTTGAAAATTCTATGTACGGTTATTAGTAGTACGCAAAATGACGAACAAAATATTCTCATGACTTTTCGTGATAAAAAAAAATTACTGGAGTTATAGCATTTTCAAAATTCCCAAAAACAAACGAAAATGAACATTTTAAGCCGAAAAACGCACGATATGAAAAAAAGTCAAGAGGAGAAAAACATTGCTTCTTGAACATCCTATAATATTTTCATAACAACTTTTTGAATTTTTCGAAAAATTCAAATTTTGATGGCACAAAAAAATAATGAAAAATGAAAAATTCCATTTTGCTGTCAAACTATGCAAGATACGAGAAAAGATCATCTCACCAAAATTGTGCACCTAAAAAAGATCTACAAATTTATTATTAATCACTTTTTGATATGACGCGTGGTTTTTGTTTTATTTGTAAAAAACAGCATTGAAAATAGAAAAATCAAATTTTTAGACGAATAACACCAGCTACGAAAAAAATGACCGAAACAAAATTTGTTCATCCAAGGAAGAGGTACAAATTTGTTGTAAATCATGTTTTGATAGGATGCGTAGTTTTTGTTTTATTCGTGAAAATAACATTGACAGTAAAAAAAATCAAAATTTTGAAAACAATGCAAGGTACGAAAACAGATAAATGAACAAAAATTGTGCATTCAAGAAAGACTTACAAACCTGTAATCAATTGTTGTTGTAAGAATATATTCAAAATGAGAAAAATTAACTTTTTTCATAAACGGCGCAAGCTAAAATAAAATGTTAACTAATAAAATTTGTCGCCTAAATTATATCATTACTTTTCATTTGAAATCAAATACAAATTTAGTAATTTGTATATGAAGAACATATAACACGAAGCGCAAAGTGCGCTCAAACTTTTTTGTTTCTATCATACGGTGCACAGAACCGAGCGTGCAACGCAAGGTTCAAATGATTTTCAAATCAAATATCGAGCGCGAAGCGCGAGTGTCTGGATGAGAATGTGTTCCTTAAGGTCGATAGAACCTTGAGTAAATAAAGTTCCTTTTCAGTCTAAAATAAAAACAAATTTAACAATCACTTAATATGTAGAGGTTTTGATAATTTTATAATATTTGCAAACAAACTTTTTCTTTTCATCCAAGTCGAACACGAAGTTCAAAAATCTAGAGGAGCCGAGCGTAAAGCGCGATGTAAATACGCCCGAGCGCGTAGCGCGAGGTGAATACATAATCGAGCGCGAAGCGCGAGATCCAACAGTCGCGCGCCCTAGGCGCGCTCAAACTTGCGAGCGAAGCGCGCGATGAGAATGTGCCCGCGAAGCGGGCAGATTTTTATGAGTTTTTTTGGTTGAAACTTTTTTTACTTGAAAATGTAACTGTCCCAGACAAATATTTCATGATATTAGTTGAAAATTCATCTCTTTTGTTGAACTTTTTTAACTGAAAATTTAACTATTCCATTTTTGGTTGACAATTTATCTTTTATAGTTGAAAATTCGTATTCGAAAAAAAAGGATTAGGAAAATCGGTCAATATTCTCAATATTGAAGGTAATCTGAAATAAAATGCAAAATTACCAAAACTCCCAACAGAATTTCTTTTTTTAATCGCCTCGTCATTATGTAATGAACCTAATGCAGCATATATTGAAATTCAATTTCTTAATATTTTAATAATTATCAATTTCGTTCAACCGACTCGAATCGTGTAACGCTCTAACAATGGGAAGGTCGGATGAGTTACGACCGACCCCCTGGGTTCAAGTATCGTCGAAAAACTTCACGCTATAATATCCTGATGTGCCTTTGAAATTCGGAGCGCCTGTTTTCGGTTCACCGTGGGTACTTTCCCGGCGGCGGATTGCTCCTTTCCAGGCGCATAAATGAAGCACATTTTCGATTAATAAAAAAAAACAAGACCATTTTTCAAAAAACGAAGAATTCCTTTTTGTGTATTATGCCATTAAGATTATGTGGTTGAAATATCACATCAAACAATTCATCCTTGTAGGAGGAAACATGTCATTTGTAATACATGGGATAAAAATCAAGCCTGACGAAGCGCCTTAAGTGTTCCTGGCCTGCGGATCAGTAGATTTTACCGATCCAGTCGCTATTGTGCACTGTTCCTCGATGCTGCAATTACGAATTATCATGCCACTTTGATAGATAATATAAACAGATTTAACTTATGTTAACGGTATAGAATATTGTTTAGATGAAACTATAAACTGTAAATAAATAGTTCTTAAAATACACTACACTATTACACGAGTTTCGATCTGTCAAATAATCCCGAAATGCATTTGTCAGTGAGGTGGTGATCTCGGTAACGACTTCCGAATACACATGCTATCGCGTGCACACAACAAAAACTCTTGCATTTAATACCTCACCAGAACCTCATACGCGCACGGAGAGCGCGTTTTCTTGATTTACATACAATTATTTTATTTGAAAATTAAGTTCAATAAAATACCATGGAATTAATTTTTACTTTAATAACTTTTATATGAACACGGCTTCACATGGGTGCCCTCTCACGTTATATATTAAATAATTTTGCACATCTAAATATTTGCATCCAACTTTGGAAAAACAATCTAAAATGACGGCGCGTATTAACACCTATATTCCCAACTGCTCTGGTGTAAGATCTTTTGATTCTAAAAAATGTGCCGTCATATCCGGAATTTTAGCACAAATTATTATAGAAGTACATAGTAAATTATATAAAAAATTATCTTTCGAATCCATTAATAATAGTTCAGTAAATGAAAATGAAAAACGAAAGGTACAAACTGATGAAAAAGGCGAAAAAAATAGTCAGTTGTAATACTTGTACTTCACCACTCTCCCCTCTCATAGATTCTAGCTAAGGGTAGTCTGCGACGCCTACACAAGGCCCTCGGGGCCTCAGTAGTCCTTG
>CAKNYM010044086.1:6218-27316 GCA_932195095.1 Andricus curvator
AGGGTGATTGTATTGCATTTGAAAAATATTTAGGGGTGACTGGGGTGAGTTCTATACGTGCTGAGGGTTTGAAACTTTTTTTTGCCCATTTGGCATCAACTGAAAACATTTTCAGAAAAGTCTTGGTGTACTTTGAAATTAGGGTGATTGTATTGAATTTTAAAAATATTTAGGGGTTGCTGGGATGAGTTCTATATGTGCTGAAGAATTGAGACACTTTTTTCTCCCTTTGGCATCAACTGAAAACATTATCAGAAAAACCTGGCGTATTTTTGAAATAGGGTGACTTTATTGAACTTTTAAAATATTCGGGGGTGGCTGGGGTGAGTTCTACATGTGCTGAAGGGTTGGGACTTTATGTGTGCCCCTTTGGCATCAATTGAAATTATTATCAGCAAAAATTGGGCGGATTTTTGAATTAGGTTGGTTTTGTTGAATTTTAAAAATATTTAGGGGTAGCTTGGGTGAGTTTTATATCTGATGAGGGGTTGAAAGTGCTTTAAGAAGTTTTTGGGGTTGTACGCGACTATTTTCTGTCATAAAATATCAGCTTTCATGCATTTAAAAATAAAATTATTTTTCGTTATTGATTAATGCGTTAGGAACTTCATACTCATTGTTTAAGGGATGGTAAAACATCCCCTAAAATTAAGTCAAAACATATTCTTGCTATGTACGCTTACTCCACTTATTGAAAAGTCGTTTCATGCCGTAGAAGATGAATAAAAATCTCTATTTATTTTAGTTACTAAGAAATGATGATTTACATATGTTACTTGGATGTTTAGGGTACAAAAACACCCCCAAAAACATGCTGTATATCCAAAGAATCGTTAATATTTCTAGTTCGTGGGTATGAATCTTTTGATTCGGTACGCCTGATCGTCAAAATATAAAAGTTTTAGTCAAATCTATCATAGCGTTTTTGAGAAAAAAAAACATTTTGCTGAAATAAGCATTTTTCCATTAAAATACATGTAAAAATCGAAACTTTGGACAAGTGTTTGTCTAAAAACTGTCCATCTTTCTGACATTTTTCTTTCGAATTTTTAGTTTGCAGGTTCGAAAATACAAGAAAAAATTTTTTTTAGAATTTTTTATCATAAGGCTTTTTTCTGTACATTTGGTGCGGGGTCCTTTTTTATCAAAGAGATAAATCTTCAATCAAAAAGAGGAATTTTTAACAAAGTAGATGAGTTTTCAACCAAGTAGTTAAATTTTTGACCAAAAAGATTACTTTTTAACAAAATTGCTTTATTTTCAACAAAATAATTAAATTTTCAAATAAATAGTAGAATTTTTAACCAAAGATGATTTCCTAACGAAAAATGTAATAGTAGACTTTTCAACCGAAAAGAATTAACTCTTAACCAAAAATATTTGGATTTTCTTATTGGGTTCTATTAATTCAGTTTCGCATTTAAGAATCAAAATAATATTAGAGATGCTGTAATTTAAAATACAGAAACTTATTTTTAATGAACAAAATTCAAAGCTATATTTGAAAATAATTTAATTTTTTTCAAAATCTGGAAACAGTATAGTTGTATGGAATGTGTTTCTAGAAAGAATAAGCCATGATTGATCAAGATTCAATTACAAAAACAATTACTAAGATAAATAAATATTTTATAAATAAATATTTTTCGTAATTTTCAATCTTTTTCATAAAAAAAAGGTTTTTTTCATAGGACCTTACTGATAATATCATTTCAATTCCTGAAATCATAGAAAATTTAAATAAAATGTAAAGAGCAATCATTAATAGAAAATGATAATAGATTAAAGAAGAAATAAGAAATTTTAGAGGAAATTTCATCTGGATATTTTTGAAAGAGATAGAATAGTAATCCTTTCATTCTGCAATGATCTCTTCGTTTTTATTCATCTATTAGTTATGCTACCTCCAACATTGTCAGAGCTGAAATTTATTCACCACTCTCTTAAAAAGATTGCTCAGTTTCATAAATGCGACACGTGTCATTTGATACCCATAAAATATAGGGATAATTTTTCAAATCCAAAAATCGATTTAAAATTCGTGTCATAAGTTGCTCCAAACAACCCTAAGACGATGAAATTTATTCTGCGTCTCGAAAAAGAACCCTTAGTTCGACCCATCTCATGTGGCATTATTGCAAACATCAAACAAGGTTTGAAGTTCCAAACTCGATTTAAGATCACTTTCTGCAAGTTCTTCAGAATTTTCTTATGGAATTTAGGTTGGAATCGAGTTTTGAAATAACTTTATTAAAAAAAAAATTTGTTTCTCTAATCTTGAAAATTATCAATGCTTCTTAAAAATTAGTTGATCACTTTCCACAAGTTATTCAAAATGTTTCTATAGAATTTAGGTTTCTAATCCTCAAACAATTTGTTTCTAATAATGGAAATTTTGAATGTATTTGTTGTTCACTTTCTGTATGGAATTTGAATTATTTGAGTAAAAAAAACATTGTTTATTCTGGAAAAATAATAATGCTTCTTAAAGATCAGTTGCTCATTTTGTACCAGTTCTTAAGAATGTTCTTATCAATTTTAGGTTTGTAACCCTCAAACAATTTGTTAATAATAACGGCAAGTTTTAATGCATTTGTTGTCCACTATCCGCATTGAGTTTTGAATAACTTGAGTCAAAAACAAATTTTGTTTCTCTGATCTTGAAAATTAACAATGCTTCTTAAAGATTAGTTGATCACTTTCCACAAGTTATTCAGAATGTTCTTGCAGAATTTAGGTTCCCAAACCTCAAACAATTTGTTCATATTAATGAAAATTTTTGATGTATTTGTTATTCACTTTCTGTATTTAACTTTGAATTGCTTTATTTGAAAAAACATTCTTGTTTCTCTAATATGGAAAAATAACAATGCTTCTTAAAGATTAGTTGCTAACTTTCCACAAGTTCTCCAGAATGTTCTTATGAAATTTAGGTTTCTAACCTTCAAACAATTTGTGAATTATGACAAAAATTTCAAATTCATTTGTTATTCACCTTCCGCATTGCATTTTGAATTACTTTAGTAGAAAAAAACAAACATTTTTCCTCTAATCTGGAAAAATAACAATGTTTCTTAAAGATTAGTTTCTCACTTTCTGTAAGTTCTTCAGAATGTTCTTATGGAATTTATTATCCAACCCTCATATAATTTGTTAATAATAACGATATTCATTTATTATTTACTTTCCACATTGTATTTTGAATTGCTTTAGTTAATAAAAAAACATTCTTGTTTCTCTAATTTGGAAAAATAACAATGCTTATTAAATATTAGTTGCTCTCTTTTTACTAGTTCTTCAGAATGTTCTTATGGAATTTGGGTTTCCAAACCTCAAACAATTTGTTCATAATAACGGCAATTTTTCATGAATTTGTTGTTCATTTTTTGTATTTCATTTTGAATTACTTCATTCAAAAAGAACATTCTTGTTTCTCTAATATGGAAAAATAACAATGCTTCTTAAAGATTAGTTGCTTACTGTCTACAACTTCTTAATGTTCTTATGGAACTTAGGTGCCCAAACCCTTAATTTGTTCATAATAACGGCAACATTTTATGAATTTATTGTTCACTATCCGCATTTCATTTTCATTTAACTTCGTAAAAAAACATTGTTTATCTATTATTTATAATAATGCTTCTTCAAGATTAGTTGCTTAGTGTCTACAACTTCTTAATGTTCTTATGGAATTCAGGTTTTCAACCCTCAAACGATTTCTTCATAGTAACGGCAATGTTTTATTAATTTGTTGTTCATTACCCACATTCCATTTTGAATTAATTTATTAAAAAAAAACATTCTTGTTTCTCTAATTAAAAAATCAATGCTTCTTAGAGATTAGTTGCTCACTTTCTACAAGTTCTTCAGAATGTTCTTATGGAATTTAGGTGTCCCAGCCTCAATTTGTTTATAACAACGGCAATTTTTGTATGCATTTGTTGTTCAATAATCACATTGTATTTTGAATTGATTTGTTAAGAAAATACATTCTTGTTTCTTTAATTAAACAAATAAATGCTTCTTAGAGATTAATTTCTCACTTTCTGAAAGTTCTTCAGAATGTTCTTATGGAATTTAGTATCTAACCCTTATATAATTTGTTATTAAAAACGAAAATTTTCATTAATTTGTTGTTCAATTTTCGCATTGCATTTCGAATTGCTTTAGTAGAACAAAACATTCTTGTTTCTCTAATCTAGAAAAATAAGAATGCTTATTAAATATTAGTTGCTCACTTTTTACTAGTTCTTCAGAATGTTCTTATGGAATTTAGGTTTCCAAACCTCAAACAATTTGTTCATAATGACGGCAATTTTTTTATGTATTTGTTGTTCACTTTCTGCATTTCATTTTGCATTAGTTTATTCAAAAAGAACATTCTTGTTTCTGTAATATGGAAAAATAACAATGCTTCTTAAAAATTAGTTGCTTACTGTCTTAAACTTCTTAATGTTCTTATGTGACTTAGGTGTCCAACCCTCAATTTGTTCATAATAACGGCAATTTTGTATGAATTTTTTGTTAATAATCTGCATTGTATTTTAAGTAACCTTTGTAAAAAAACCTTGTTTATCTATTCTAGAGAAATAGTAATGTTTCTCAAAGATTAGTTGCTCACTTTCCACAATTTCTTCAGAATGTTCTTATAGAATTTCGGTTTCCAACCATCAAACAATTTGTTTATAAATATGGAAATTTTTAATGTATTTTTTGTACACTTTCGGTATGGAATTTTGAATTACTTGAGTAAAAAAAAACATTGTTTATTCTGGAAAAATAATAATGCTTCTTAAAGATCAGTTGCTCATTTTCTACCAGTTCTTAAGAATGTTCTTATGAATTTTAGGTTTCTAACCCTCAAACAATTTGTTAATAATAACGGCAAGTTTGTATGCATTTCTTGTTCACTCTCTCCATTGAATTTTGAAATACTTCAGTCGAAAAATTTTTTTGTTTATCTGTTCTAGAAAAATAATAATGCTTCTTAAAGATTAGTTGCTCACTGTCTACAATTTCTTCAGAATGTTCTTATGAAAGTTAGGTTTCTAACTTGAAACAATTTGTTAATGATGACAACATTTTCAAATTCATTTGTTATTCACCGTCGGCATTGCATTTTGAGCTACTTTAGTCGAAAAATTGTTTTTTTTTCTCTAATCTGAAAAAGTAACAATGCTTCTTAAAGATTAGTTGCTCATTGTCTTCAAATTCTTTAGAATTTTCTTACGAAATTTAGGTTTCCAACCCTTAAACAATTTATTATTAATAACGGCAATTTTGTGTGCGTTTCTTGTTCACTCTCTCCATTGAATTTTGAAATACTTGAGTCGGGGAAAAAAATGTTGTTTATCTAGTCTGGAAAAATAATAATGCTTCTTAAAGATTAGTTGCTCACTGTCTACAATTTCTTCAGAATGTTCTTATGAAAGTTAGGTTTCTAACTTCAAACAATTTGTTAATGATGACAACATTTTTAAATTCATTTGTTGTTCACCGTCGGCATTGCATTTTGAACTACTTTAGTCGAAAAAATGTTTTTTTTTTCTCTAATCTCAAAAAGTAACAATGCTTCTTAAAGATTAGTTTCTCATTTTCTACAATTCTTTAGAATTTTCTTACGGAATTTAGGTTTCCAACCCTCAAACAATTTATTAATAATAACTCCAATTTTGTATGCATTTCTTGTTCACTCTCTCCATTGAATTCTAAAATACTTTAGTCGGAAAAAATTTTGTTTATCTATTCTGGAAAAATAATAATGCTTCTTAAAGATTAGTTGCTCACTGTCTAGAAGTTCTTCAGAATGTTCTTATGAAATTTAGGTGCCCAAACCTTAAGCAATTTGTTCATAATAAGTGCAAGTTTTAAGTATTCGTATTTTTTGGTTTAATGAAACTGCTGAAAATACATCTTTCTTGGTGAAAATTTAACTACTAGATTGAAAGTTATACTTTGCAGAAAATCCATTTTTCTTTGTTGATGATTCATCACTTTACATAGTGTGCAATTCATCTATTTGGTTGGAACTATAACCATTTTGTTGAAATTTTTTTTTTTTGTTGGTTGTAAATTAATTTTTTAAACTGAAAATGTAACTTTTCCATTTCTTATTTCAATTGATCTTTTTGGTGAAAAATTCATGTATTTTGTTAAAATATCGTCTTTTTCTTTAAATTCAACTATTTTTTATGGCAAATTAATATATTTTTGTTTGAAATATCAACAATTCACATGTTTTATGAAGATTTCATCCTTTTGGGTTTAAAATGCAATTGTTTTGTAGAAAATTCGTCTTTTTATTTTAAAAATTCAATAAATTGCTAGACAATTAAACTATTTGTTTAAAAATTGACTTTTGTTTATAAAAGTACATATTTTCGGGTTAAAAATTTAATTTTTTTTATAGAAAATTCGTCTTTTTGTTTTGAAAATTTATCTCTTCTGGTAAGAAATGCATCTGCTTAGTTGAAATTTTTTGAATTCTGTAAAACTGTTGTCTTTTTTTTTAAGTTAATCTGTTTGGATAAAAATTAATCTTTTTGGCTGAAAATTTAACAATTTTGTTAGAAAATTCAACTGTTTTGGTAGAAAATTTTAGCTATTTGCTTAAAAGTCAAACGATTATTTTCAAAATTTAACTATTTGTTAGAAATTTAACTTTTTTGTTGAAAATTCATATTTTTGTGTTGAAAATTCAACTGCTTTGTAGAAAAAAACTAATCATTTTGTTTGAAAATTCAACTATTTCGTTAAAAACTCATCTTTCTTGATTGAAAATTAATTTTCTCGATGAGAATTGATCCTTTCGACTATAAAATTTCACTGCTTCGTACAAAATTCGCCTTTTTGACTCGAAAATTCAACTATTTGGTAGAAAATCCGTGTATTTTGTTGAAAATTCGTCTTCTTGGGTGAAAAATTTATTTTCTTTGTTAAAAATTCCATTTTTTAGTTGTGTCAACTAGTTTCTTAAAAATTCATTTTTCTTTGTTTAATACAAAAAGTTGAAAATTCGTTTTTTTTTCGTTGTTGAAAATTATTGTTTTAAAAGTGATTCTTTTTAGTTGAAAATTCGTCTTTCTTGATTTGAAATTACCTTTCTGTTTGAGAATTCATTCATCCAGGGTAGAAAAATCAACTGTTTTTGTAGGAAGTTCCCTTTTTTGACTTAAAAATTCAATAATTTGGAAGAAAATTAAACTATTAGTTTAAAAATGCACTTTTTTGTTGAAAATTCGTATTTTCGAATTATTATTTTAATTGTTTGGTAGAAAATTCGTCTTTTTGGTTTGAAAATTCACCTCTTTAGGTAAAAAATGCAAACGTCTGGTTTAAGATTCTTGTATTTTGTTGAAATTTTGTCTTTTTGGGTAGCAAGTTAATGTTCTTTGTTGAAAATTTATATTTTTGGTTGAAAATTCAATTAGTTTGTTAAAAATTTGATCTTATTTCGTCGAATTCAACTAGTTTAAATTTTTTTTTTTTGGTTAAAGATATTTGTATTTTGTTGAAATTTGGTCTTTTTGGGTAAAAAGTTAATCTTCTTTGTTGAAAATTTATCTCTTTGGTTGTAGATTCAACTATTTAGTTAAAAAATTATTTTTTTTCGTTGAAATCATCTAGTTGAAAATTCATTTTTGTTTGTTTGAAAAGTAATTGAAAAGTAGTTTAAACCTCAACTACTAATTTGGATGAAAATTCATTTATTTTGTTTAAAATTTATCTTTCAGTGGAAAATTAATCTTTTGAATCTCTTTTTACACAAATTGAAATTTGTGTAAAATTTAACTTTTTTTTTTAAACTCGTATTTTTGGGTTGAAAATGCAATTGTGTGGTAGATTTGTCTTTTTGTTTGGAAAATTCATATATGTTGGTAGAAAATGCATCTGTTTTGATGATTCTAGTATTTTGTTGAAATTTTGTCTTTTTGGATAGAAAGTTAATCTTCTTAGTTAAAAATTTATCTTTTTGGTTAAGGTTTCAACTATATTGTTAAAAATGCATCCTTCTTTGTTGAATTCAACAGGCTGAAAATTAATTTTTGTTTGTTGAAAATTAATTTTCGAAACTGACATTTTAACTATCCCATTTATGGTTCACTTCCCGTATTGGATTTTGAATTACTTCCATCGAAAAAAAAATTCTTGTTTATCTAATCTGGAAAAGTAATAATTCTTTTTAAATATTAGGTGCACAAAAAATAGTTATATTATCCAACAATAAGAGTGCCGTTAAGCTCTCCTAAAGGTCGTAAAGCTAAACCTGTTATTTCCACTATTAATCTTGAAAACTTGATATAAAACTTTATATCATAAACGCAGGTCGAACTTTTATATACGAGAAAGGTATTAAAAAAGTAGAGCAAAGTATAATACGAAAAACGATAATTGAGAATAAAAGAGTGTTTGAGAGAAGATAATAAATACTTCTTCTTCAGTGAAAAGAATGTTCTATTTTATATATAGTTTTCACATCCCCTCTAAATGCTCTCTAAATTTAAATCAGTAAAATTTTTCACTAATTTAAATCAGTACTAATGAATAAGGAAGTTTTACTTTTCACAAAAACGTTTACGCAATTATTGCGTAAACGTTTTTGTGAAATTTTGACCCCCCCCCCCCTTTGTTAGGTTTCGTAAATTTTGAACCCCCTATCTTACGTTATTTTTTACGAAAATAATTTTTTTCGTGAATTTATTCAGGGTTTATCCAAAAATTACGTGAGATGGTTTGGGTGGAGGGGATTTGGTAAAATTTTACTGTTTCTTATGAGTTAACTGAACAAACCAAGCAGCTGCATTTTCAACGGAAAAATATGAAATTTCTACCAAAAAAGAGATACATTTTTTTATTCAAAAGATGAATTTTTAACAAGGGAGTTGAATTTTCAACCAAGAAAGATGTGTCAGTCAATAAATAAATTAAACTTCCCAAATGTTAAATTTTCAAGCCAAAAGAACGTGCTTTCTACAAAACAGTTAAAGTTTCAACTAAATACTTGTATTTTCTACCAAAAAAAATGAATTTTCAACTAAGACGAATAATTTTCTTCTAAAAAAGACAAATTTTCAATAAATTACTGTTGAATTTCCAAACTAAAAAAGATAATTTTCAACCAAAAAGGCAACAGTTAGATTTTTGTTACAAAAAATTAATTTTCAACAAAAAAACGAATTTCCTACAAAGCAGTTGAATTTTCTACCAATTAGTTGAATTTTTTACTAAATTGTTGAATTTTCCAGCCTTGTTGACTGGACAAATTTTTTAATAAAAAGATTAATTTTCTACTAAAAAAGACGAACTTTAATAATTTACATAAATTTTAAACCAAATAGTTGATTTTTCAAACAAAAATATATCAATTTTCAAACCAAAAAAGCAATAGTTGAATTTTTGTTACAAAAAGTTAATTTTCAGCAACAAAAAATGAATTTTTTATAAAATAGTTGAATTTTCAACCCAAAAATATGAATTTTCAACAAAAAGAAATCATTTTCAACCAAACAGTCGAATTCTCAACCAAATTTTTAAATTTCTATACAAAACATTAATTTTTAACATACAAAAACAAATTTTCAACGAAGTAGTTGAATTTTCTACCAAATATTTGAATTTTTCACTAATTTTTTGAATTTTCCAGCTTTTTTGACCTAAAAGATTAATTTCATAATAAAAACGCCGAATTTTGAATAATTTAAATAAATTTTAAATCAAACAGTTGATTTTCTAAACTAAAAAATATCAATTTTCAACCAAAAAGGCAACAGTTAGATTTTTGTTACAAAAAATTAATTTTCAACAAAAAAACGAATTTTCTACAAAACAGTTCAATTTTTTTATAAATTGTTGAATTTTTCAGCCTTGTTGAATTTTTAATAATTTCCATAAATTGTCAACCAAATAGCTGAATTTTTAAACTAAAAAGTATCAATTGTATCCAAATATGCAATAGTTAAATTTTTATTACAAAACATTAATTTTCAACAAAAAAGTTCATTTTCAACCTAACAGTTGTCAATCAAAATAGAATTTTTTTATAAATTTTTGAATTTTTCAGTCTTGTTGACTAGAAAATTGTCAACCCAGAAAATTATATTTCTACTAAAAGAGACGAATTTTTCATTATTTGCATAAATTTTCAACCAAATAGCTGAATTTTTAAACTAAAAAATATCAATTGTATCCAAATATGCAATAGTTAAATTTTTATTACAAAAGATTATTTTCAACAAAAAAGTTAATTTTCAACCAAACAGTCGAATTCTCTACCAAAGTTTTTAATTTCCATTCAAAAAATTAATTTTTAACATACAAAAACAAATTTCAATG
The DNA here is from genome assembly GCA_932195095.1 of Andricus curvator. Classification (NCBI taxonomy): domain Eukaryota; kingdom Metazoa; phylum Arthropoda; class Insecta; order Hymenoptera; family Cynipidae; genus Andricus; species Andricus curvator. The sequence continues at coordinate 16,551 of CAKNYM010044086.1, forward strand.
GAGTAGTTCAATTTTCTACTAAACAGTTGAATTCTCAACCGAACGTTTAAATTTTAAATGAAAAAAATTAATTTTCAACAAACAAACAACGAATTTTCAACAAAGAAGTTGAATTTTCGACGTAAAAATATGAATTTTTAACAAAATGCATAAATTTCCAACCAAATAGTTGAAGTTTAAAAAAAAGAAATTTTAACAAAAATGGAATAGTTAAATTTCCACTTGAAAAAATCAAATTTCAATTAAAAAACATAAATTTTCAACGAAAATTGTAATAGTATATTTCAAACAGAACAAATTTTAATAAAATTGTTAATTTAGAACAGATTATTTCAATAAAAAATATGCATTTTCAGCAAACCAATTTAATCAGCAACTGAAAGAGAATACTTTTCAACCAAACCGTTGCATTTTTATCCAAAAAGATTAAATTTCTAGCGAAAAATATGAATTTTTAACAAAGTACATACATTTTCAGCCAAATAGTTAAACTTCCGACAAAAAAATTAATTTTTTACAAAAAATGGAATAGTTGATATTTCAAATAAAAATATTTTCATTTTAAATAAAAAACAGTTTAATTTAATCAAAAAAGAGAATATTCTACATACAAAGTCGAATCTTCAACTTAAACAGATTAATTATCAATCAAACAGTTTTATTTTTAACCAAAAAAATTTATTCTCTACAAAAAAAAAACTTTGAACAAAATACATAAATTATTAACCAGACAGTTGCAATTTTCAACCCAGAAGATTAACTTCCTACCAAAAAGGAAAATTTTTTAACAAAATACATAAATTTCCAAACAAATGGTTGAAGTTTCAACTAAAAAAGATAAATTTTCTAACAAAAATGGAATAGTAAAAAAACAACAACAAATTTTCAACAAAATAGTTGAATTTTCGATCAAAGGAATGAATTTTGAACTAAAATGATGAATCTTCAACTAAAAAAATTAATTTTTAACAAAGTAGTTAATCTTCCGATTAAATATTTGACTTTTCTACCAAATTGTTAATCTTTTACTTCTCAGTGATTCACAGGTCTTAAAATATCTTACGTAAGAAATGATTTTGACCACATGCCCCCCCCCCCCTTTAAAAAATATAAAAGAAGAGGTTGACCTCCCCCCACCCCGGACCCTAAAAACTTTACGTAATTTATGCACGACCCCTAAGCATGAAAATTGAAAAAAAAAATATTTCCAATGCATTTTTGACCACCCTCGTGGATATAATATTTTATAAAGAAATAAAGCATTAGGAACAGGTTTTAGTGGTTGAAAAAGTGGGACAACTGAAACCGCGACTGGGTCTGAAGAGTCCTTCATTAAAGCGCGCGAAATCTCGAGGAGTCGGGCAAGCTTTAATTGTCTTCCGAAAAGAAAAAGTTCTATCCTCAGGCTTCGAAGTTACAAAAAGGATTCTTTCTTAGTGTAATTACTATTCATTCGGTCTTTCTTTCTTTTTGTTCCTCATTTGATAGTTCAAGCTTTCTTGGGTTTAACCATTCCTTGAAAAATGTTTAAATAAAAGTATAATGAAAAAGTTTCTTTTGGAAGATAATAAATATTTATTTAAAACAAAGAGAATGAATAGTATATTGTGCACGATATTTTATGTACACCGAACTCTCGATTTCAGTCAAGTTTCGGGGGGTTGCCTGAAAATAGCCTTGGCCACTAGTCGGGAGGATCCAAACGTAAACAGTGAGGGCCGCCTGAACCGTTTCCATTTGGAATGCATAATATTGCGCAATATACTCGACTGAGTACTCGCGCACTGCGGCTCTTCCGAGGCGAGAGTCGCAACCGTCTCTCGCCCTGTGCGCTGAGAAACTTCGTGGGCCAGCAGTTCTAGGAAGGCCGAGACCGGGGGGACAGAATCAGAGAGTTGGATGTAATAAGAGTATGGTTTTCGAGTTCTCTCATGATATACGTCTCAGGTTTGAGGTTAGTTTAAAGGGATAAGTACCATGCAGAACAGTGCGCATGGGAAATTCGTATTTCCCGCGGACGATAAAGTGCACTTTACCGGCCTTGGTCCGTAAAGTACCTCACCACCAACAAAGACCTACTTTGCTGCTCTAAACCACGCCGAGAAAACGAGGAAACCACACTCGTATTACTTAAAGGTATTTTCAATTGGGAAAGTATATATGGGGCTGAATACGTCAAGTGTTCGTACCTAAAATTATTGTTTTTTTTTATCGGGTTGAAACTTGGCTGAATTATAGTCCTAGTGAACCTATATCAATTCACCAAACCATAGGTGACATTTATTAAACGGTTGTCAATAGAGTAGAACGGGGCGAGGCAGCCAAGACGCCACATTTCGGCGTGCAGAGCACTTACTTGAAAAGATATCAGAAAATGTATGGTGTCGTTAGAAAACTTGATTCTTTGGCTACAAAATTGCCTCGTGGCATTTTAACGTAGCTTACACATTGCAGTTTCTACAACCGTTTTCCAAAGACGGTATGTTTTTGCTCAACTGTAGAAACGCGGGGCGAGGTACCCAACCATTTCAGCAGTTATTAGGCGGAACACAAAGTTGTAATACATAGACATATAATAATGTATAAGTTCTTCATTAGGTCCAAGATGATATATAAAAATGAAAAACAAAGTTAAATGTCTCCTCTGACATTTAATGGAAGTCAAAAGAAAAGAAAAAAATTTGAAAAAATCGGAAAAATTAATATGTCATCTTCGTTGCTGCTGCCCGAGGTTTCATAAGGAGTTTATACCTTCTTCGAGCGGCCTCGTTGAGAGCCGCCACAAGCAATTCGCTCATTAGCCTTTTCGGCATCGTCTGCCGTTTGTTGGCTGCCTCGCCCCACATGTGTTTTTTTTCCACAAAAATTTCACACAAAAAAAGTGTTTTGAGTATCGAAAAACCAACCATTCCATCATGTTGAGCAAAAAATTCCACTGCGGAAAATGGTTGCTTATCACGAAAATGTTCCTTTTGCTAGTAGTTTTTCACAAATGACGCTGCTTTTTACAAACTGCGACAGTCACGACACTCAACTTTCGGCAAGTACAGCGGACTAACCTAACCGACCTTACATTACAAAGGCGCGCGATTTCATGAACGCTGTGGGAATATGAAGAAATTGGCTACCTCGCCCCACTGGCTGCCTCGCCCCGTTCTACTCTATACAGGGGCCTGATGTTTTCACTTTTTCTTGTGCGTTTTTCACCTTCCCGTTAGTGTAACTTCTTTTAGGTTTATCCGATTGGACTTTTATTATATCTAGAGTTTTGGAAAGCTATTTTCATGTACTTTAATACCATCATAACAATTTTTTTCCATTACGAAATTTTATTTTTTTGAAAGCAAAATTAAAATTGATTTTTTTTACCCTACTTTAATTTTTTCTTTTCTTTTAAATATCTTTTTTACACTCTTTAAAGTCATGCGGAAGAAAAAGTGGGCTGGAAATAATTTAATAGCAAATTTAGATTTTTACGCTCGAGAAGACGAAATTCAACTTGCGCATCGTCCGGGAACGAATACTGTTAGGTCTAACTTACCTCTAAGCTTACATTTAACTAACTTGAGATGATTTTTTGTGTGTATTTATATTATATAATCATAAAGTGGTACCCTCAAGCGTAAAAATCTCAATTTGACTACGAAATTATTTCCAGCCCACTTTTTCTTCTGGATGACTTTAAAGAGTTTAAAAAAATATATTTAAAAAAAATTTTAAGTAGGGTTTTTTTTTGCAAAAAATCAATGTTAACTTTGAGTTAAAAGTCCAATCGGATGATCCTAAAAGAAGTTACACTAACGTGAAGGTGAAAAAGCATCTGCAAAAGTAAAAACCTGATAAAAACAAGAAACAATAATTTAAGGTGGGAACACTTAACGTATTCTGTCCCATATACCTGGGAAGATCAAAATTTTAGTTTGACTTCACTCGACTTTAAATGGAAATCCAAATTTTAAGTTCACGAAACTTAAATCCAGTATCCTTCATTTACTTATATTCTGTCCAATTATCTTTAATGCAGTCGTAGGATTAACTTGACTGTATTCGAAATAACTTACATTTAGTCTAATTATATTAAGTTCGGCCTAAATAACTTAAATCTAGTCGACTCAACTTAAATTTAGTTAAATCAACTTAAATTCAGTAACAAATATTAATCCAAATTTAGTCGAATTATTTTCAATGCAGTTTGAATTAACCCAGTCAGTAAAATTTTATATTTAGTCGAATCATCCTAAGTTCGGTCTAAATAACTTAAATTTAGTCAAATTGACTTAAATTTTATTCAAGAAACTTAAATTCAGTTACAGACATTAATTTTAAATCTGTTGAACTATCTGAAATGTAGTCGAAATTAACTTGAAGTCAGTTTGACTATAAATTCATTCATTTAAACTTAAATTTAGTCGAGTTATCTTCAATTTTGACAAAATTTAGTATAACTAACTTGAATTTAGTCGATATAACTTATTGTTTACTAAAATAAACTTAAATTTAGTTCAATCAACTCAAATTCAGGAAAAAATATTACTTTAAATTCTGTCGAATTATCTTCAATACAGTCTAAATTAACCCAGTCGTTCGAATTTTAAACTTAGTCAAATCATATTAAATTCAGTTCAATTTATTTAAATTTGGTTCAAGTAACTTAAATTCAGTATCATACATTAATTTTAATTCTGCAGAACTATCTTCAACGTAGTCGAAATTATTTAAAGGCACTCGGACTATAAATTCAGTCTTTTAAACTTAAATTCAGTCGAGTTATCTTAAATTTTGAGAAAATAACTCAAATATTGTAGTATTAACCTGAATTTAGTACAAATAACTTAAATCTAGTTAAAGCAACTTAAATTTAGTTCAGCTAACTTAAATTCAGCAACAAATATTAATTTGAATTCTGTCGAATTATCTTCAATACAGTTTTAATTAACCTAGTTAGTCAAATTTTGAATTTAGTCCAATCATCTTAAGTTCGGTCTGAGTAACTTAAATTCAGTCAAATTCACTAAAATTTTTTTCAAGTAACTTAAATTCAGCATCAAATATTAATTCAAATTCTGTCGAATTATCTTCAATGCAGTCTTAATTAACCTAATCAGTCAAATTTTAAGTTTAGTTTGAAAAAATTATTATTTGCATCATTTTTCAAGATTATTGAAGGAAATTATATTTATAAACATTTTCATAAATAAGAAAAAAACCTGTGGACTGTGGCGAATATTTCAAAGTAGATTTGCTCGAAAACGTGCCAAAAAGCGCATATTATTATAATATTATTATTATTATATTGTATAATTGTTATCATAGTCTTAAAGTACATGAAAAGAAATTTCCAAAAAGTAGATTTTTTTATTTACGGCTTATTTTATTTATTTATTTATTTTTATTTATTTTCTGCTTTAGCAAATTAATACTCAGGTAACGAGCTTTCATTAACAAAATTATGAACCAAAAATAAAATTCAAAATTGGCGGTCTCCCCTTGTTAGTAGGACTAACTTAAATTCAGTAAACCGCTTCAACAAAAAAAAAATTCTACAAAACCGTTGAATTTTCTACCAAAAAGATAAATTCTCAACTAAATACATCAACTTTGAAACAAATAGTTGAATTTTCAACAAAGAAGATTAATTTTCTACAAAAAAGACGAATATTCAACAAATTACCTAAATTTTCAATCAAATATTATATTTTTTAAACTAAAAATACCAATTCTTGAACAAAAAGGCAATCGTTAAATTTTTATTTCAAAAAATGACTTTTCAGCAAAAAAGACGAATTTTCTACAAAATATTTGAATTTTCTACTAAATTATTGAATTTCCAATCCGAAAATATGAATTTTCAACCCAGTAGTTGAATTTTCAACCAAATTTTTAAATTATTGTAAATCAAAAACAGTTTAATTTTCAACCAAAAAATTGATTTTTTATAACAAAAGAAGACGAATTTTCAAAGAAAAATGTAATAATTATTTTAAATAAAAAAGATTTAAATTTTAAATTTAGCACAGTTAATTTTACTAAAAAAGACGCATTTTCAACAAACAAATTTTAAGCCAAGAGGATTAACTTTCTTAAAAAAATAATGAATTTTCAACCAAATAGTTAAATTTTTAACTAAAAAAGATCAATTTTATAGGAAAAATGGAATAGTTAATATTTCGACTAAAAATATTTTTATTTTAAATCAAAAACAGTTTAATTTAACCAAAAAAGACAAATTTTCAACATAAAAACTAAAATTTTCAACCAAACAGTTGCATTTTTAACCAAAAAAATTGATTTTCTACAAAAAAAAAAGAATTTTGTACAAAATACATAAATTATTAACCAAACATTTAAAATTATCAACCGAAAAAATTAATTTTCTATCAAAAAGACGAATTTTTGACAAATTAAATAATATTCGAAGCAAATGGTTGAAGTTTTAACTAAAAAAGATAAATATTCTAGCAAAAATGGAGTAGTTAAATTTTCAACAGCAAAAAAACAACGAATTTTTAACAAAACGGTTAAAATTTTGACTAAAGAAATGAATTTTTAACCACAATGAATCTTCAACTAAAAAATTGAATTTTTAAAAAAGTAGTTCATCTTTCGACTGAATATTTGAATTTTCTACCAAATTGTTAATCTTTAGTTTTTTTAGTGATTCGCAGGCGTCAAAATATCTTACGTAACAAATGATTTTGACCACGTACCCCCCATAAACTCAGAGTGAATTACTTCCGGCGATCCGTCCAACCAATCAGATTTTCCCGCGAAAATTCAGAAAATATATTTTTTAAACATTAAAAAAAAAATATTCAAACTTGTTTGAAAAAACTTTCCTCTCGAAATTACATTCATTTTTTAGTGTTCTTTTAATTTAACTGTGAAAGAAAATATTTGAAGATATGCAACAAACTCATTATATTTTATCATCTCTGTGTTGAGCCAGAGCGACAACTTAATGAATTGTGTGCATTCCACGAGAATACTTCGCACAGCTATGACGGCAGTGATTAACGAATTAGAAAATCGCTTTATCCACTGAGCACTAAGCAGTTAAATGCTTTTCACGAAAACAATATTAATTCTGTATCATGAGAATTTAATCCTTCACTAGTTGGATTACTAAAGCCATTAAACCTTTAACCTTAAAAACACATGTTTTTGTCATCCTTATAAGCTCTTTACTGACACTTCTCTTAATTTTAAGCTTCTAATGGACTTTTGAAAAGGGAGAATTGTTATGAGAGAAAAACACCTATAATGAATAATCTTGTGAAGTTTAATTTATATAATCCCGAGAATGGATTCTGATAATGTGGGGGGGGGGGGGGAAAGATTTTTAGATTGATCTTCATAAACTTTGCAAGTCTTTGATTGACTCTGCAATAACAACCTTTTCATCTACGAACGCTAACCCACGTACCCTCACTGTCCCGAGATCCACACCTTCTTCGTCAAAGAGGGCCATTCTTAGACACTTGTCCATAAATATAATAAATAGCCATGAGGTCATAACGCAAAATTGTGTTTCACTTTCTTAATTTTTTTTTTTATTATAAAATTGCCAACTTACGTTATACAAATATAAGTTTGTGTGGTATCCTGACTTTTCATCCGCATTGAAACCGAGAGGTTCTCCATCTCCTCCAGTGCCTCCATCACCTAAAAAAAAATTATAAACTTTTAGAAATTTTGTTGTAAGGTAATAAACATTCAGAGATTACAATTTTATATTCTTAATTTAAAAAAGATCAGACTTCAGAGACCAAAATGCTCTGCAAACAGGAGAAATGGGGGGATTTTTCACGAAAATAGGGGTACATTTTTTTAAATAAAAATATGCAGGTACCATATTAAAATCAATTTAAATCGCTTAATATTCCAAAGACTCCCATTTGAAATATATTGAATTTTCAACAAAATAGATCAATTTTTTAACCAAATAGTTGTATTTTCAACTAAAAGGATGGATTTTCAAACAAAAAGTTTCATTTTCAAGCCATAAACATTAGTTTTCTACGATACAGTTGAATTTTCCATCCAAAAATATAAATTTTCAACAAAAGTGTTAATTTTTAACAAAATGGTTAACTTTTTAACGCAAACAGACTAATATTCAAGAAGATAGTTGAATTTTTAAACTTAAATATAAATCTTCAACATAAAAGTTCATTTTCAACCAAAAAAGATGACTTTAGAACAAAATATTTGAATTTTCAACCAAATAATCGAATTTTCAAACAAAAAATATTAAACTTCAATCAAAAACAGTTGCATTTTTAACCAAATAACTGAATGGTCACGACAAAAAGACGATTTTTTTTAGAACAGTTGAATTCGTAGCGAAACAGTTTATTTTCAATCAAAGAGTGGAATTTTTAACAAAAATAGTTGAATTTTCAACATAAAAAATGAATTTTCAATACAAGACGAATTTTCAACCAGAAAATATAAAATTTAAACAATTAAGATAATTTTCAAATTTGATTTTTCAACCATGATAGATGACTTTGCTACCAAAAAAGATGAAATTTTAATTCAACAGGACGAATTTTTTATCTAAAAAGATGAATCTTTAACAAAGCAGTTGAATTTTTGAACGAAAAAAAGGACTTTTTAACGAATTATTTAGATTTTTAACAAAATAATTCAATTGTTGACAACAAATTTAAATTTTCTACCAAGTGGTCGAATTTCCGAACAAAAAAAAAGGCTACTTCAACGAAATACAGTTGAATTTTCAAACCAAAAAGACGAATTTTTTTAGGGAACAGTTGGATTTTTATTATAATAGTTTATTTTCAATGAAGATGAATTTTTTACCCAAAAAGATGAATGTTCAACCAAATAGTTGAATTTTCAACTAAAATAGTTTTAGTTGCAAACCCGAAAATAAAAATTGTTAACAAAAATATTAATTTTCAACCAAATAGTGGAATTTTCTACCAAAATAGTTGAATTTTCATCACAAAAGATAAATTTTCCATCTAAAAAGACAAATCTTTGACAAAGAAATTGAATTTTCAACCTAATAGTGGAATTTTCTACCTAAATAGTTGAATTTTCAACAAAAAAGTTTTTTTTCAACCTAATAGTGGAATTTTCTACCTAAATAATTTAATTTTCAACACAAAAAGACGAATTTTCCATCTAAAAAGACCAATCTTCAACAAAGCTGTTGAATTTTCGACCCGAAAATATCAATTTTCAACAAAGAAGTTGAATTCTCAAGAAAACAGTTCATTTTTAACCAAATAGTGGAATTTTTTACCAAAATTGTTGAATTTTAAACCAAAAAAGACGAAATTTCCATCTAAAAAGACCAATCTTCAACAAAATTGTTGAATTTTCAACCCGAAAATATTAATTTTCGACAAAATATTAATTTTCGACAAAATATTTAAATTTTCAACCAAGTGGTCGAATTTCCAAACAAAAAAAAAGTCAACTTCAACGAAATACAGTTGCATTTTCAACCAAATAGTTGACTTTTCAAACCAAAAAGACGAATTTTTTTAGAGAACAGTTGAATTTTTACTCAAACAGTTTGTTTTCAATAAGGATGAATTTTTTACCCAAAAAGATGAATTTTCAACCAAAAAGTTGAATTTTCAACTAAAATAGTTGAATCTGCAACCCGAAAATATAAATTTTGAACAAAAATAATAATTTTCAACCAAATAGTGGAATTTTCTATCAAAATAGTTGAATTTTCAACACAAAAAGACAAATTTTTCATCTAAAAAGACCAATCTTCAACAAAGCAGTTGAATTTTCAATCCAAAAATATAAATTTGCAACAAAAAAGCTCATTTTCAATTAAATAGGGGAATTTTCTACCAAAATAGTAGAATTTTCAACACCAAAAGCAGAATTTTCTATCTAAAAAGACAAATCTTCAACAAAGAAGTTGAATTTTCAACAAAAAATTTAATTTTTAAACAAAAAGTGGAATTTTCTACCAAAATGGTTACATTTTCAACACAAATTTGTAGAATTTTCTATCTAAAAATTCCAATCTTCAACAAAGCCGATGAATTTTCAACCCAAAAATATCAATTTTTGAACAAAGCAGTTGAATTTTCAACAAAAAAGGTAATTTTCAACCAAATAGTAGAATTTTGAAGACGAATTTTTCATCTAAAAAGACAAATCTCCAACAAAGCTGTTGAATTTTCAACCCGAAAATAGTAATTTTCGACAAAATATTTAAATTTTTAACCAAAAAACCAATTTTTTTAGAGAACAGTTGAATTTTTACTAAAACAGTTTATTTTCAATAAAGATGAATTTCTTACCCAAAAACATGAATTTTCAACCAAATAGTTGAATTTTCAACTAAAATAGTTGAATCTGCAACCCGAAAATATAAATTTTCAGAAAAAAAATTAATTTTCAACCAAATAGTGGAATTTTCTATCAAAATAGTCGAATTTTCAAAACAAAAAGACAAATTTTTCATCTAAAAAGACAAATCTTTAATAAAGAAAATGAATTTTCTACCAAAATAGTTGAAGTTTCAGCTAAAAAGTTAATTTTCAACCTAATAGTGGAATTTTATACCTAAATAGTTGAATTTTCAACAAAAAAGTTCATTTTTAACCAAATAGTTGAATTTTGTACCAAAATCGTTTAATTTTCAACCAAAAAAGACGAATTTTCCATCTACAAAGACCAATCTTCAACAAAGCTGTTGAATTGTCAACTTGAAAATATTATTTTTCGCCAAAATATTTAAATTTTCAACCAATTGGTCGAATTTCCAA